>JAJIBD010004621.1:0-60210 GCA_021461705.1 Cryptotis parvus | reverse complement strand
CCTCACAACAGGCCCGACGACCCCCACCCACTCCATGGGTGCCGCCATTTTCCACATCCGGACTTCCCTCTCTTCAGAACTCCACCCAGCCGACCAGCCCATCACAGCCCGGATCATCGACACCCACCCTGCAGCAATTTCTTCCTCAATCCAGCCCAGGTATGCTGGTCCAGAGACTCTTAGGCATGGGGCAGAGCGGTTCCTTGCTCTCCCTGTGCCCAGCCGTTCATGAGGCAGTCGGGAGGCATGGTGGGTTCTAGCCTTGGCCCACCACCCCGGCAGAACCTCACAACAGGCCAGACGACCCCCCCACCCACTCCATGGGTGCCGCCATTTTCCACATCCGGACTTCCTCTCTTCAGAACTCCACCCAGCCGACCAGCCCATCACAGCCCGGATCATCGACACCCACCCTGCAGCAATTTCTTCCTCAATCCAGCCCAGGTATGCTGGTCCAGAGACTCTTAGGCATGGGGCAGAGCGGTTCCTTGCTCTCCCTGTGCCCAGCCGTTCATGAGGCAGTCGGGAGGCATGGTGGGTTCTAGCCTTGGCCCACCACCCCGGCAGAACCTCACAACAGGCCAGAGCGCCCCCCACCCACTCCATGGGTGCCGCCATTTTCCACATCCGGACTTCCCTCTCTTCAGAACTCCACCCAGCCGACCAGCCCATCACAGCCCGGATCATCGACACCCACCCTGCAGCAATTTCTTCCTCAATCCAGCCCAGGTATGCTGGTCCAGAGACTCTTAGGCATGGGGCAGAGCGGTTCCTTGCTCCTCCTGTGCCCAGCCGTTCATGAGGCAGTCGGGAGGCATGGTGGGTTCTAGCCTTGGCCCACCACCCCGGCAGAACCTCACAACAGGCCAGACGCCCCCCCCCACCCACTCCATGGGTGCCGCCATTTTCCACATCCGGACTTCCCTCTCTTCAGAACTCCACCCAGCCGACCAGCCCATCACAGCCCGGATCATCGACACCCACCCTGCAGCAATTTCTTCCTCAATCCAGCCCAGGTATGCTGGTCCAGAGACTCTTAGGCATGGGGCAGAGCGGTTCCTTGCTCTCCCTGTGCCCAGCCGTTCATGAGGCAGTCGGGAGGCATGGTGGGTTCTAGCCTTGGCCCACCACCCCGGCAGAACCTCACAACAGGCCAGACGACCCCCACCCACTCCATGGGTGCCGCCATTTTCCACATCCGGACTTCCCTCTCTTCAGAACTCCACCCAGCCGACCAGCCCATCACAGCCCGGATCATCGACACCCACCCTGCAGCAATTTCTTCCTCAATCCAGCCCAGGTATGCTGGTCCAGAGACTCTTAGGCATGGGGCAGAGCGGTTCCTTGCTCTCCCTGTGCCCAGCCGTTCATGAGGCAGTCGGGAGGCATGGTGGGTTCTAGCCTTGGCCCACCACCCCGGCAGAACCTCACAACAGGCCAGACGACCCCCCCACCCACTCCATGGGTGCCGCCATTTTCCACATCCGGACTTCCCTCTCTTCAGAACTCCACCCAGCCGACCAGCCCATCACAGCCCGGATCATCGACACCCACCCTGCAGCAATTTCTTCCTCAATCCAGCCCAGGTATGCTGGTCCAGAGACTCTTAGGCATGGGGCAGAGCGGTTCCTTGCTCTCCCTGTGCCCAGCCGTTCATGAGGCAGTCGGGAGGCATGGTGGGTTCTAGCCTTGGCCCACCACCCCGGCAGAACCTCACAACAGGCCAGACGACCCCCCCCCACCCACTCCATGGGTGCCGCCATTTTCCACATCCGGACTTCCCTCTCTTCAGAACTCCACCCAGCCGACCAGCCCATCACAGCCCGGATCATCGACACCCACCCTGCAGCAATTTCTTCCTCAATCCAGCCCAGGTATGCTGGTCCAGAGACTCTTAGGCATGGGGCAGAGCGGTTCCTTGCTCTCCCTGTGCCCAGCCGCTTCATGAGGCAGTCGGGAGGCATGGTGGGTTCTAGCCTTGGCCCACCACCCCGGCAGAACCCTCACAACAGGCCAGACGACCCCCACCCACTCCATGGGTGCCGCCATTTTCCACATCCGGACTTCCCTCTCTTCAGAACTCCACCCAGCCGACCAGCCCATCACAGCCCGGATCATCGACACCCACCCTGCAGCAATTTCTTCCTCAATCCAGCCCAGGTATGCTGGTCCAGAGACTCTTAGGCATGGGGCAGAGCGGTTCCTTGCTCTCCCTGTGCCCAGCCGTTCATGAGGCAGTCGGGAGGCATGGTGGGTTCTAGCCTTGGCCCACCACCCCCGGCAGAACCTCACAACAGGCCAGACGACCCCCCACCCACTCCATGGGTGCCGCCATTTTCCACATCCGGACTTCCCTCTCTTCAGAACTCCACCCAGCCGACCAGCCCATCACAGCCCGGATCATCGACACCCACCCTGCAGCAATTTCTTCCTCAATCCAGCCCAGGTATGCTGGTCCAGAGACTCTTAGGCATGGGGCAGAGCGGTTCCTTGCTCTCCCTGTGCCCAGCCGTTCATGAGGCAGTCGGGAGGCATGGTGGGTTCTAGCCTTGGCCCACCACCCCGGCAGAACCTCACAACAGGCCAGACGACCCCCCCACCCACTCCATGGGTGCCGCCATTTTCCACATCCGGACTTCCCTCTCTTCAGAACTCCACCCAGCCGACCAGCCCATCACAGCCCGGATCATCGACACCCACCCTGCAGCAATTTCTTCCTCAATCCAGCCCAGGTATGCTGGTCCAGAGACTCTTAGGCATGGGGCAGAGCGGTTCCTTGCTCTCCCTGTGCCCAGCCGTTCATGAGGCAGTCGGGAGGCATGGTGGGTTCTAGCCTTGGCCCACCACCCCGGCAGAACCTCACAACAGGCCAGACGACCCCCCACCCACCTCCATGGGTGCCGCCATTTTCCACATCCGGACTTCCCTCTCTTCAGAACTCCACCCAGCCGACCAGCCCATCACAGCCCGGATCATCGACACCCACCCTGCAGCAATTTCTTCCTCAATCCAGCCCAGGTATGCTGGTCCAGAGACTCTTAGGCATGGGGCAGAGCGGTTCCTTGCTCTCCCTGTGCCCAGCCGTTCATGAGGCAGTCGGGAGGCATGGTGGGTTCTAGCCTTGGCCCACCACCCCGGCAGAACCTCACAACAGGCCAGACGACCCCCACCCACTCCATGGGTGCCGCCATTTTCCACATCCGGACTTCCCTCTCTTCAGAACTCCACCCAGCCGACCAGCCCATCACAGCCCGGATCATCGACACCCACCCTGCAGCAATTTCTTCCTCAATCCAGCCCAGGTATGCTGGTCCAGAGACTCTTAGGCATGGGGCAGAGCGGTTCCTTGCTCTCCCTGTGCCCAGCCGTTCATGAGGCAGTCGGGAGGCATGGTGGGTTCTAGCCTTGGCCCACCACCCCGGCAGAACCTCACAACAGGCCAGACGACCCCCCCCACCCACTCCATGGGTGCCGCCATTTTCCACATCCGGACTTCCCTCTCTTCAGAACTCCACCCAGCCGACCAGCCCATCACAGCCCGGATCATCGACACCCACCCTGCAGCAATTTCTTCCCTCAATCCAGCCCAGGTATGCTGGTCCAGAGACTCTTAGGCATGGGGCAGAGCGGTTCCTTGCTCTCCCTGTGCCCAGCCGTTCATGAGGCAGTCGGGAGGCATGGTGGGTTCTAGCCTTGGCCCACCACCCCGGCAGAACCTCACAACAGGCCAGACGACCCCCCCCCACCCACTCCATGGGTGCCGCCATTTTCCACATCCGGACTTCCCTCTCTTCAGAACTCCACCCAGCCGACCAGCCCATCACAGCCCGGATCATCGACACCCACCCTGCAGCAATTTCTTCCTCAATCCAGCCCAGGTATGCTGGTCCAGAGACTCTTAGGCATGGGGCAGAGCGGTTCCTTGCTCTCCCTGTGCCCAGCCGTTCATGAGGCAGTCGGGAGGCATGGTGGGTTCTAGCCTTGGCCCACCACCCCGGCAGAACCTCACAACAGGCCAGACGACCCCCCCACCCACTCCATGGGTGCCGCCATTTTCCACATCCGGACTTCCCTCTCTTCAGAACTCCACCCAGCCGACCAGCCCATCACAGCCCGGATCATCGACACCCACCCTGCAGCAATTTCTTCCTCAATCCAGCCCAGGTATGCTGGTCCAGAGACTCTTAGGCATGGGGCAGAGCGGTTCCTTGCTCTCCCGGTGCCCAGCCGTTCATGAGGCAGTCGGGAGGCATGGTGGGTTCTAGCCTTGGCCCACCACCCCGGCAGAGCCTCACAACAGGCCAGACGACCCCCCACCCACTCCATGGGTGCCGCCATTTTCCACATCCGGACTTCCCTCTCTTCAGAACTCCACCCAGCCGACCAGCCCATCACAGCCCGGATCATCGACACCCACCCTGCAGCAATTTCTTCCTCAATCCAGCCCAGGTATGCTGGTCCAGAGACTCTTAGGCATGGGGCAGAGCGGTTCCTTGCTCTCCCTGTGCCCAGCCGTTCATGAGGCAGTCGGGAGGCATGGTGGGTTCTAGCCTTGGCCCACCACCCCGGCAGAACCTCACAACAGGCCAGACGACCCCCCCACCCACCTCCATGGGTGCCGCCATTTTCCACATCCGGACTTCCCTCTCTTCAGAACTCCACCCAGCCGACCAGCCCATCACAGCCCGGATCATCGACACCCACCCTGCAGCAATTTCTTCCTCAATCCAGCCCAGGTATGCTGGTCCAGAGACTCTTAGGCATGGGGCAGAGCGGTTCCTTGCTCTCCCGGTGCCCAGCCGTTCATGAGGCAGTCGGGAGGCATGGTGGGTTCTAGCCTTGGCCCACCACCCCGGCAGAGCCTCACAACAGGCCAGACGACCCCCCCACCCACTCCATGGGTGCCGCCATTTTCCACATCCGGACTTCCCTCTCTTCAGAACTCCACCCAGCCGACCAGCCCATCACAGCCTGGGCTCGCGCGGCAAGCGGCGCAGCGGTTCATCAATAAATGCTTTATTTGGAGGTGTTTAAATAATATGCCTCCCGCACGGCAAGCCTAGCAAGCTACTCGTGTTGTATTTGACATGCCAAATTCCAGTAACAATTATATTAGGTCATTCCCATGACCTAATATAATGGTTTGAGGCTCTTTATGTTCCTGTAGCAAGCCGATGCCCTTTGCTCTACTGGCATGAGACAGGACATATGGAGATATTACTGGTGCCCGCTCTAGCAAATAGATGATTAACGGGAAGATCGTGATCGTGATCGTGATACCCAGTTATGCTCAGGCCTACTTCTGGTGGGGCATTGCTGGACCCGAGTGTAGACCAAATGCAGTTCTTACTGCAGGTTTACAAGGCATTGTTTCAGGAGTACACTTTTGATACCTCTTCAAAATGCTTAGTGCTCCATCAGATGTTTATTTCTAGGTCCCATAGACATTCTCCGTCCTCTTCACGGCTATCAACTCAAAACCCAGGGTGGGAAGCTCCCTCTTGCCTTGGACTTCCACCTCACCCCCTGACTGCCCTGGGCATCTCTCAGTTTACTTTCCCTGGAGCCTGTTGAATAGCTTCAAGATTTTGTTTTGGGGATGCTCTTTCACTTTCATTCCATACTTGAATTGCTTTTTAAAAAGAAAAACATTTTTAAAGTCACTGTGAAATTAAAAAGTTATTCATGCTTGGGTTTCAGGCATACCGTGTTTCTGTCTACTTCCCTCCACCAGTGTCCCCCCACCCCCCGCATCCTCCATTCGCCTCCCACCCACCATATATTTTCCCCCAGGACTTTTGTGGAAGTGAGGGAAGCTTGAGAAAGCTTTCATTGCTGAGTGGGGAGTAGTGTGATAAGCAGAATTGTTAAACATCTTGGGCAACAGGCAACCCTCCCTTGCCTTTTTAAATTTTTTATTATTATTATCATTATTATTATTATTAATTATTATTATTATTATTCACTGTATCACTGTATCACTGTTTTCCCGCTCATCATCGATTTGCTAGAGCGGGCAACAGTAATATCTCCATATGTCCTGTCTCATGCTAGTAGAGCAGAAGGGCATCTGCTTGCTCCAGGAACATAAAGAGCCTCAATCCATTCCGGAATGAGGTCTATAATTGTTACTGGTATTTGGAATATCAAATACGACACGGGTAGCTTGCCAGGCTCTGCCATGCAGGTAGCATACTCTTGTAGTCATCTCTAAGTCCAGCATTTATTGATGTACCGCGCTGCTGCAAAGTGGCTGCGCAAGCCGGGCTTTGATAGGCTGGTCTGTTGGGTGGAGTTCTGACGAGAGGGAAGTCCGGATGTGGAAAATGGAGGCCCCTCATGGAGTGGGGGTCGTCTGGCTTGTTGCAAGGCTCTGCTGGGGTGGCAGGCCAGGGCTAGAACCCGCCATCCCTCCTGGGTGCCTCGTGAGCGGCTGGGCACAGGGAGAGCAAATAGCAACTCTGCCCCATGTCTGAGTCTCTGGATTGGCATACCTGGACTGGCCTTGAAAATGACTGCTGCAGGGCGGGTCACTGATGAGCCGGGCTGTGGTCAGCTCTTCTTGCTGGGTCTAAAGCATCCATTTTATTCGGATGCTTTAGACAAATAAGAATTTGAAGTGAAGTATTGTTTTATTGAATTGAGCTACCAAATTATGGCCATCTTAACTGGACAGTTTCCTGCCAACCATGCGACAGTTTCCTGCGACACAACTAAAGTACAAAGTCTCATTGCATTGTGAGCAGGATATGTAATTTGCAATCCATTGTGGTCGGAAGTTTCTAATTTCAGAGTTCAATCCAAACTCCTTTTCCTTGTCTTAAAAATCTTAGCTATTGTCAGGAAGTGCTCAGTCAGGAAAGAATTTGCTTCAAGTTGTCACCTTTCTGAGTGAGAATCTTAGTATTCAATGTCTGGGACAAGTGTTACTGAAAACTGTCCTTTGAACTCTGTATTGGGGCAGCTTCTGCTGGGGCCATTGTCCAGAATTATCTTCCTGGGCTGCCATATTGGCTTGTGTTATTAAGGTCACTTTCCTGCAGAAAGTTACTACGTCCTCTGAAGATGTGATATTCATTTTGCCTTGGCCTTTTTAGGTGTCATTGTTTCTCTGAGAGATTCATGCAGTTGATTTTGTTCTTTTTTAAACAGGAAGTTAAGCACATTTGCTGACCATATGTAAAAACAAGATATTTTCTCTTTTTTGTTGTCCCATCAAGTAGTGGTTACAGATAGTGAAACACATAAACATCCCACCCCCTCGTTTTGGTGACATAAGTGTTAGGTGTCCCGGGATTTTCACTGACATAAGGTGTTCAACATCATCTTCAGCGATGTCTGAACTATCTGGGTAGAAACTATTCTGCTTGCTCCGCAGACTGGTTCTGTTAAAAAGGTGCTTTCTGAGCCCACCTCCCAGCAGTGCCTTCTCCTGAGGTCTCCCTATCACATCATGGCAACTCATGCACTGTGTTTTCCTCATACAGAGATTTTTTCTGGTCTGCTGATTACAGCAGTGATGAAATAAAATGGTTCTTGGTGTATGTACTTGAAACAGATCATTGTGTGTGAACTTGATTCACTGACCCTATTTGTTCTTAAGCTTTGGGGGAGGAGGGACCAAGGATTCCTCCAAGGTGTGGCTGGCGACACAACTTGCAGATACACTTGTTTTCTCTAGGAGACTCACCCAGCAGGGCTCCAGGCCCAGGGACACTCCTGGCAGAGCCCCAGTGCTCAGGCTGCAGGAAGTAGCCACACCCTTACCCTTTTCATTTTCTAATGGCTAATTTAGTCTTTTATTCCCCCTCAAGTTCTTTTTTATTCCCCCTCCCCTCATTTTACTGGGAGAGGTTATTAGGGGACATGTAGCATTAAAAATAGATGCAGAGAGATCAATCTTCATTTTCTAACCAAATTTGTGTTTCTACATGTTGAATTTGCTCTTGGGTTAATCGCATTTATAACCTGTTGGTTCTCCCCTGGCAGCTTGCAAACTGGCTGCCCACAAAACACTGGGGGTTTTAAAAACTTGTGAAGTGGTCAGTATTCTGGAAAACCAAAATGGCACAGAATTTGATCTCTAGCTACTGTTGACAGAACATCTAGAAGCTTTGACTCTAATCTTGCTCTCGGCAGCACTGGCTGACTAGAACAGCGGCTCTCCACTCTCTGGGCACGCGCGCCCAGGTCCCTGCAGTCTCAGAGTGTACCCATTGGTTGCCTGTCTGACCTCTCAGGCTTGTGGTTTAGTACTGCCAGACTTATGGTTTCTGTTGAAAACTCTTCCCTTAGAAATTTGAGGGACTTGAGCTATCACTTTTTAAAATGGAAACTAAATAAAACATGATCGAATAGTAGTTGAGGCAGTGGAGTAAGCAAAACAAATGTTTTTTTTCCCCCTTAAAGAGATTTGTACATTTTTAAATAAGAGGAAAAGGAAAGAAACCATAATGAAATTTTTTTGTGTACTTTACAAATATCAAATCATTATATGAGTTTTAAAATGTATCTTCCACTCCGTATAATGTGGTTTGTTCATAAGATTATTATGCTTGTATATTTATTCAAGTCTACTAATTATATTTGCTTTTAAGTATTCGCTTTTTCTTTCAAGTTTAATTTCCTAGTCTTTCCTCTTATTTTTTATTTAATTTTGCATTTTTGTTAAATATGAAGGCATTATGATTTACATAGTCATTCATAGTTGATTTAGTTGATTTCAGGAGTACAGTGTTTCAGCACCAGTCCCACCACCTTGGTTTGCTTCCCTCCACCAATGTCCCCACATTCCCCCAACCTGCCTCCTTGTTTTGGTTTTGGTTTTTGGGCCATATTCAATGGTGCTTGGGACTTACTCCTAGCTCTGCACTCAGGGATCACTCCTGTAAATGCTTGGGGGACCTCTGTGGGGTTCCAAGGATTACTCCTGGATAGGCCATATACAAGGCAAGCACCCTACCCATTGTACTCTCAGTCAGCCTCAGTGTTAAATATTTGCAGGGCAGAGGGGGCAGGGTTTAGTCTACTCCTGGCAGGGCTCAGGCTAACATATGGGAATCAAACCCATGTTGGATGCATGCAAGACAAGTACCCTATCCACTGTCCTATTGCTCGACAAGCACATTTTAAAGGTAGGTTGTTTTAGTTTGAATCTCTTGCTTGTAGTATTGTTGTTTCTGTAGTTTGTATGTGTATATATACGTATACCACATATGTACATGTTTATACCTGTACCACCAACATGCTCAAAACCTTTATCCATCTCTTCTTACCTCCTCATAACCCACCCCCCATATTTTTCTTCCCTAGCCTTTTCGCTTCTCTCATCAAGGGGTTAGGGTTATTTGGGTATTCTCCTTTGAAACCATGCATTTCTTCCTCCTATTCTTCTATATGACACAGATAACTTAAGTCATCTGGTGTTTGTCCTTCTTCTGAATCACTTCACTTAACACAATAATTTTAGTTACATTCAAGTTGCAGGGAATTGCTGCATCGAACAATAGTGGAGACGGTGGATACCCTTTTCTTGTTTCTGATCTCAGAGGGAATTCTTTCAGTATTTCACCATTGAGAATGATACTGGTTGTGGGTTTGTTATAAATGGGCCATTACTATTTTGAGGAAAGTTCCTTCACCCCTATTTTGTTGAGGGTTTTTATTATGAATAGGTGTTGGATTATGTCAAAAGCTTTCTCTCTGCATCAATTGATATGATCATATGATTCTTATATTTCCTTTTACATATGTCGAACCATCCTTGCATCCCTGGGATAAGTCCTAATTCTTTTTGCAGTGCTGTTAGATTCAGTTTGCTAATATCTCTTTGAGGATTTTTTGCATTATTATTTATCAGGGAAATTGTTCTGATGTTCAGTATAGTATTAGAAGTCCTAGAAAGAGCAATTAGGCAAGATAAAGAAATCAGAGGGATTCAAATTGAAAAATAAGAAGTCTTTTCCCTTCTTACAATAAGTAGACCAAATTTCAGATGGGACCACAGAAGTTACTCATATTTTAATGAGACAGAAAACTAGCTTCTTGGGCCCTGGTACCTTTCAAAGTATTCAGTAGAATGATAGAAAAGGCTTCACATTTGCATCAACCAGTTAAAGCCATAAAAGCAAACCTAAATTTTTGCTAACCTTGTGAATCTTATCTAAATCATTTCCTTTTAATAATCCATTGTGATCAGCAGTTTCTGTTTCTTCTAATAATGCCCCTTTCTCTGAAAATCTTGATAGACTTCTGAAAACAAAATGCTAACCAGGATAGAGATAGCATCCTTATCCTTTTTCATTTTTAGCTTCTTATTTTAAAAAATCACCCTAGGTTCTGGAGAGATGGCAAAAAAGGTAGGGTACTTACCTTGCATATAGCTGACCCAGGTTTGATTCCTGACATCCCCTATGGTCCCTTGACCCGCACCAGGAGCAATCCCCTGAGCACAGAGCCAAGAGTAAGGCCTGAGCACCACTGAATGTGTTCCCCCAAAAATAAAATAAAATCTCCCCCACACATTCCTTTATATTCATGATGTTACGAAAACTGAGGGTCACACAAATCCTGATTGTGGTGTTTGTATGTTTTCACTGTGCTACTTGCTTGGAATTACTCTCCTCCAGATAGTCCGTGTTTTTGCCAAAGGGCTTTGCTCTTGAACTGTGTTCTCTGGGGGTCAAACATCCCAGGTCTGGCTGCTCACACCCCTTCTGTTGTAGTGCTCATGGTGGGGGTGGAGAGGTATTACACTGCTTTTAATAGTGCTCATACTCACCTGGCTGCTGGGGATCACCAGTCGCAGAGTGACCAGGCTCAAAGGGCAGAACTGCCAGGACCACACCTGGTAAACATGGAAACACCAGGTATTGAACTTATGACCTGACTTCACACGATGCATGTTGTGAGGCACTGAGCTATTCCTCCAGGATTACTTTTAGCTCTTGGCTTTAGGCTGGAAGTTCATCGTATATGTTTGGCTGTGTTGGACAGGCACCCTCACCATGGCTACCTTTAGTTCCTGATTTGCCACCAATGCTGCAACCTTCTACCCTCTGTGGACCTTATTTATTTCTTGTATAAAATGAGATTCCACTTGATAATTCCCTCCGTCTAGCAATTTTCTGCCTGTCTGTCACAGGCTATGCATGGTGATAATCTTGGGAGTTCTCATAGCACTGTAGGTCATGGGGTGTCAGAATATACTAGGTACCCTGACAAAATCTGGGAGCAGAATCAGGGCATCCGCTTCTACCCCAGGTGGCGGGCGGACAGAGAAAGACGCAAGAATCCAGCAGAGTTTCAAAAGACTTTACTCACACTTGTTCTGGTATACTTGTTTCCAATAACAGGAAAACCCGAGACTTTAGGTTCCTAGCTGTGCCCGGCCATGTGTAGGTTTAGAATCCTAGGCCAAGATGCCTGTACCACGCTAAAGCCCAACAGAAAAGAGAATGGGGAGGAGGAGAGCAGAGGCAGAGGGCAAAGAGGAAGAAGAGGAGAAAAAGACAGAAAGGTGTGGAAGAAAGCAGGCTATAGCCTTTATAACTTTCCATCCCAGACCAGCCCACATCGACGGAAAGCAGTTAGGGTCCGTCCCACACAGGTAACTTCTCCCTGGACCTTACCTAGTCCCATTTAAATGCTAATATTGTCCCAGCAAGGCTGCAGGCCCTTGGTTTTCACCAGGCCCTATGTAGATGGGGGGGAAGGGTATGTATCTGTACCATGAATATTCTACAGCCAGGTATATATTTCCAAACCTTCACAAGATTCCTGTCTTTACTTCATAGTTGTTTTGTATATTAGCCTTTAGATTTATTAGAGAGCCACGCATGCTTGTTTGGAGGCAAATAGCATTTCTCTCTGGTCTAATTACTTAGAGATCCAACATGGCCAGGTAAATGTACTGGTAAGATCTATCTAGTCCCACGATGACTGTGGTAGCATGAGAGAAAATATTTATACCAGCTAACATAGAATACATGGCAAGATATACTGCTATGTAAAGTCACAGATTCAAACTGTTTTCTTGTCCCTTATCTACAAAGTGGATAACTCCAGGCAAGGTGCAGAGGCTCTGGGCAACAGTGTACTGCAACAATGGGGGTGAGAATAGAGTCAATGTAGAAGGGAGCCTGGGGTCTTCACACGGTCCTCATGCGTATCATGAGTATTGTCTTTGTGAGCTCATGCGTGACCCTGAGCTTGCAGACTGGGGGAGGGATTTGTTGGTTTCTTTGTCAGATGGTCAGAGGTAAACTCATCAGATAGAGTTCTTATCTTCTGAATGTTTCATCTGTCTTGAAAATAGGTACTCCCAGTAACCACAGGCCCACTTCCTGACCGGGGAGCACCTCTATATTTGAATTTCACAATCCTGGGTGATACTTTTCCTTTTTTTTTTTTTTTTTTTTTAGTGCCAGGTCTGACACCAGCTGCATACTCTCTAGGCCATCATGAGTCAGAAATACTTGTTTCTTTTTTTGTGTTCCATTCCCAGCAGTACTTGGGGGTTACTCCTGCTGTGCACTCAGGAATCACTTCCAACAGACTTGGTGACCGTCTGGGGTCCTGAAGATCATTCGTGAATCGGCAGTTTGCAAGGCAAGCGCTCTGCCCCATTGAATCAGAATTACTGGCCAGAGAAGTAAGAGTCAGATAGTGAGACTTTAGCAGAGTGAGCGTTATGTGTTATAGAACATGTTCTGTGCAGGATGGTGCCACGGAGGTTGTGAAGCGGCTTTTGTAGCAGGGCTGTAGCAGGGCTCATCTAAGAGCTCAAAAGGCATTTAGAATAAGGGAAAATGAGTATAAGGTACCTGACAGGGCCAGGATGTGACTCAGCAGTGGGACTTTTGCTTTCCATGTGGAGGCCCTGAGTTTGATCCCCAGCACTGCCCCTCATCAAGGGGTCAGTTGTTCGCAATACCATTGTGGTTACCTGATGCCAGTGGTGCACTGTAGCCAAGTGTGAGCCGACCAGGGCCGTGGCAGGGATGATGACAACAATAGAAGGGAAGGGAAAAGCATGTCTAGCTACTAAAGCTATTGAGAATGTACTTTTGTGTTAAATACAGTATTCTAAGAAATTTTATTTCAAAACTAAATGGCACTAAAGTGATTCAGTGCTGCTTGAATCAGCACTAAATTGATTGAATTTGTGTGAGCAAAGCAGGAAACTAGGCCGACTTGAAGAAGCATCACCATTGTGTGAGAGCGTTTTCCTGGCAGAATTTTTTTGGGGGGTTCCATTTGGTTCCCTCCTAGTGATGCTCAAAAGGAACATGAGGTGCCTGTAACCAAACGTAGGTCTCTCATATGCAAAGCTTGTGCTCAGTCTTTGAGCGTCCTTCTGGCCCTCTTGGCATAATTCTAGACTGTGTTCTTGGTTCACATACCAGAGACTGCTTCTTCAACATTGCATTCATTGATTTATTCATTTCTTTATTGAGCCAAGAGTCTGAGTAGTAATATTTATGCTATGCCTCTTGGCATGTGGGAATGCATCCCTATATACCTTATTCCCTTTAAGTGTGCTACTTTCAGAGTCTAATCAAATGCATGGGTTACAACCTGTGTTACTTTCTTTCTTGAAGGCGTCTCTGTTTTATACTTTAGTGCTAGCTCTAGTGGCACTGGGTTGCATGACTGATTTTCAGTCAGTCATGGCTAGAGCTTGGCTTCTGTGTTTCGGAAGGGACTTGGGACAGGTGGCGTGAAGGGTTGCTACAGGGGTTGTGCTGGACAGTCATTGCCAGGGACAGAGGAGGTGGGGATCATCCGAGCAGGAGTCGGGTGGGTGGGATGTGACTGTAGCTCTGAGGAAGATGGAAACTATTTGGAACAGCTGCCATGGGCTGGGCACTAGGGCTGAGCAGGAGGCGAAAGTGAGGCCTGCAGGTCCCGGAGAGAGGAAGCCTTTAAGCACAGCAGGTGTGGCCTGGCTGTGACTCAGGGATAAAAGGAGAGTCTGGGGGTAGGGGTGGCCAGCTGTTTGGTGACTAGTGTGGGGGTAAGCTGCCCTGAGTGTGGTAGCTGTAGAGGGAGGTGATGAGGGGAAGTGAGAGAAGCAGCCCAAGACTGGGCAGCGGAGCTCTCAGCTTGGCTTAGAGGCCTCCGGACTCTTTCCACCGTGCAGGCTACATCACACTAGTCTTGCGTGTCTCTGTGTACTTAATTCATTTGTCCTCGCCGTTGGCCTAATTACCTCCAAGCACCGGCCTGATTGCCACTTCTAGGAAGCTGCTTCTGATTCCTTTGTGCTGTATTCTCCGTTTCTGTTTTGCTGGACCCTAGGCAGCGGCTGTGTATGGACGGGAAGGTTCCTTATGTGCAAGACTGTTCTAAAATCTGCAGCACTCCTGGCATGATGCAGAGGGTGTTGCTGCATGAAGGCACGGCTGCTTTGTGCATTATTTGTGGCACTGCAGAGCATGTGATCAGCCAGCCCAGCTCATATATTTGTAGTTCCCAGGGGCATAGCTGAGGTTGAGTGCCTCACCCGAGATGGGTTTCCCTCACGGGACTCGAAATGCCCTGATCCACTCCCCCACCCCCCAGCCTGGCCATCTCCAGATGTGTGTGAAGATGACTTCTAAGTGCTCCAGGGCAGTGGACCTCTTGCCTTCGCTCCGTGTTTGGTTGCAGCCCAGAGTCACTCTTCCCAGCGGCGTGTTATCTCTCTGTGAGGAAAACGGTGTCCTGACAACACAAGGAGCTTTTCCTGTATGGAGTGCCAGGTTTACGACAGTGCTGACCTCACTGTTTCCCCTTCCTTTTCCGGTTTGTCCCCGTTTATCTGTGCTTGGGAAAAGCATCAGCAACTGTTTCTAAGTAAATAGAGGAATTGGACATTCAGAGGTTGAGTTCTCAGTCGGACAGGCACTGCTTTTTGCTTTGGCCTGGCCTCTTTCTGTCTGTTGTCATTGCAGCTCCTGGCTCCAAATTGTCCCGAACGTAGGCAGAAGTTGGGTATCCCATGATGAAAGTTTCCTTCTTAGAAAGAGTAGAGGGTGTAAGTGCTCTGGGATGGGGGAATCTCTGGAGAGAGAAAGTGGAGACTTTCTCAGCCACAGTCTATGAAACCAGAGACTTTCTCAGCCAGTTCTATGTGAAGAGGAAAACGATGCACCTGTGGGGGCTCCAGACCCATGTTTGGATTATAGGAAATAAAGCGAGGCGTCTATAAATGAGTCTTACATGTTTCCCATCTGTAAATCTTATCTCTGAGTTTCTGGGCAGTGTGCAACAGCCAGAGTGTTCTGTTTAGAGTCTGAATTACAGCCTGGGAGAGGGTGGGTGGCTGGTTCCCTTCCTACTTGTTCAGGCATGACGCAGTTTTGTGAGGCTGATTCCAGTTGCTGGTCGACTGTTGGTACTCTCGCCCCATCCCTCTTGGTCTGAAGTGCTTTGGGGTTCAGGAGGATTCACTCACTGAGCTCTGGGTGTAGGAACGACAGATTTGAACCCTTGGATTCCTGTTTTAACTAACCAGATAGTCTATGGTTTAAAAAAAATGCCCCAAAACCAAGGGCTTCTGGTTTTTAATTGCTTTTGGGAGTTCTCCCAACACTGCTTTCTTTAGTACCACTGTATTCTCCCCAAAGGAAGAATTCAATATCATCCAAGGTCTCCTTTGCCTTAGAAACCCTTGGGAAAAAACCCAGGGTTTTGTCTTCTATCTTGGGGTTTCCGAAGCCACCTTGAACTCTCTTGGCTTTCAGCCCTGTGGGAGCCTGTTTCTGTTTCTCCATGGACTGGTCTTGAGATCCGGCAACAAGCTGGGAGTGGGAGTACATCAGCCGAGGAGTCGGACGACGTCATAAAGCGTTTCGATTTGGCTGTATTCTCTTCCTTGGCTTCTGCTCATTTCCTTCAGGGACGTCCCCTTCCTTGGGAAAAAATAACTGCAAAGATGCTTGTTTGATGTGTTAAGGAGCCATTCCAAGCAGGCGTTTTCCTTCCATGGCTTTTCACTGATTGGCTAACAGGTCATTGGGTGAGAAGACTATCAGTATGTTCCTGAACTAGCCCAGGGGGCAGTTTTGTGGGACAGCTTTGGGAAGGACCATCTTTCAGCGACAGACTTGGCAATGGCATGTATTGACCAGAAGGTGAATTCCAAGGAGTTACTCTCACATTGCTGGGCTTGGAGTTGACAGGGGTTGTTCTCGCCTGGCCTTTCCTCCAGGTGCGTGTGATTTTTCTGTGTGGCGTCAGGGCACTGCAGTTATGAGTGAGAACACTAGAAGAGGCTCTTTGAAGAGATGGGGAGACCGAGAGTTGTGAGGGGTCCTACCTGGAAGCTCTTTGAGGGTTGCCATAGGGTCCATAATGCAGCATAGCCTCACCCTCTCTTGTAAGTCACCACTTAGGGCTTTTTGTGGCACACACGGCAACTGAAGTTCACCCCTTCATACCCTGAGCCCAGCAATTTGTCGATTGATTTGTCTTTATCTTCTGTGTGCTCTTGTTCCAGCTGAGTCCTCTTATAACTTAGAGGAACTTCACATATGGAGCATTTGTCATCTTACTGGTGGGGGACCCGTAGTCACAAGTTGTTGATCAAAGTGGACAGTGAATAGGATGGGGCTAAACCCCACATGCTTGTGGCCTGGTGGTTCAGGAATCTGTGTGTGTGTGTGTGTGTGTGTGCGTGCACGTGTGTGTGTTTTGGGGAGCACATCTGGTGGTGCTCACCTGGCTCTGTGTTCAAGCATCACTCCTGGTAGGCTAATGGGATCATATGGGATGCTGGAGATCAAACCCGGGTGGACGCGTGCAAGGCAAGTGACCCGTCTCTTCAGCCTTGTTCATTTATCTCTGTCATGGCCCAGTTCCCCGTGTTTCTTTGACTATATTCAACAAGAGAATTGTGGCACTCTGTTGAAGCCTGGCTCCCATACCTTATACTTCTCGAAACTCTAATCTACTAGGCAGAAGGAACTGGTTCACTAGAGTCAGTTCTTGGTGATTACCATTTTCCCCCCTTTGGTCTTCAAATTACTGAATACCACAGAGTAGAAATTTTCTGCATATCGGTGCTGAGTTACTTGATATGCGCCTCCACGAACCTCCCTTTGGCGAAGCATTTGGCCCCCCACCTTCCAGCGCTCACCATTTCTTTGAGGTTGCTGCAGCGTTTCTGAGGGTGATCTGTCTGAGACACCTGTTGTGATCGGACTCTCGGGAAGTCCTGACTCCTCTGAGCCGGCACCGCTCCTCCCCACACCTGCCGCCTGAGTCAGTTCTCTCTCAGCTGACTGGCCTTTTCCAGCAGGAAGAATTTTCTTTCCAGCGGAGGTGGAAAAGGCACAAGCGAGACTCCTCCACTGGCCTTTCCCATCACACCTGTTTCCCCCAGTGGGTCTGTCCTGTTTTTTTCCCTCTTTGTTCTGATTATAACTTTATTTTTTTTATTATAACTTCTTAAAAGTTTTTTTCCCCCTCACTTTTTTGGGTCACACCCTGCAATGTTCAGGGGTTACTCCTGGCTCTGCACTCAGAAATTATTCCTCGCAGGGCTCGGGGGACCATATGGGGTGCCAGGGATCTAATCTAGCTTGGCTGCCTGCAAGGCAAATGCTCTCCCTGCTGTGTACTATTGCTCCAGCTCATGTTTTAAAAAAATGGAAAAATGAAACAGCCTCTACCCCCTGAGAGTTACTCACATTTCTCCTGTGTCTGAACTCATCCCAGACATTTGCCTTTTGGACTTTGTTCTGCTGATAAAAACTGACCGTTATTCGGTGGGTGCCACCAGCTCCCAGCCCTCCACCCCGCCCAGACATGCAAATAGAGCATTCCGGAGCTGAGAGTGCTCTGCAGCCTTTTAAAGGGCTTTCCAGTGCTTTCTTGGCTCCAGTTTTCCCCAGCCTCTTTGAACCCTCGGAGAATTTTTCCCCAAGCTCAGATAACCTCTGTTTCCATTTGCCCTTCTGAGAACTTTGCTTTGACCATTGTGTTCTCTCTATTTTAAGTTGTGACTGGTTCTCTGGGCTGCCTCACTTGGCCAGACAGGACTGCCTTAGTGACAGACAGGGCTGGATTCAGCGACAGTGATTGCTTAGAATTGTTCTTCCCGCCCTATTCATAAGAACCCAGGTCTTCAGAGTTCTCATCATGAACAGGGGCGGTCAGGTCTTGGTCTGCCCATGATTCTTCCAGTGCTGACCTCCCTTGGGAGAACCTGGGCCCCTTGGAACAGAAGCCCGGGTCCAACACTGCCCGTCCCTTGGGTCAGAGAACCAAAGGAAGGACATGGCCAGGGGTTGACCAGTAAAGAGAATTGGCCTCCTGAGTTGGAAGCAGGATATTGGACATTTGGGGAAGGGAGGAGAGGATGAGACTGGGAATTCATTTGTCCTGATCCCGAAGACTGGATGGCAGGGAACCCGGGCAGGCCATCCCACTTATCTGCTGGAACTGGTATTGAGAGCGTGCCTGTCTCTCTGAGTTGCTCCTCCTATTTTGGGATGAATGCTTCAAGGAGCCGCTCCATCCTGGCACCTGGGAGTGCCTTACATTTCTTCACTCTAGACTTGCCGATAAAGAACTCTGTCATTACTGATTCAGGATCATTAAGACGCAGACAGGATTGAAATGGATCTCTTTACTGTCTGTGGAAAGGGATTTACTGAGAAAAACCCTGTTGGGATGTTGATTTTGGAAAAGCTTTATGAAGGAACCCACTTTAGGAATGTACATTTGCATACGGACAATGAATGTGCTAATTAAGATGATTCTCACATAGTCATTTTAGCTGCCTGTGGACAGCTGCTTAGCAACTTGTGTGGTGGAAATGAAGCAACTTGCTGGAACTGGGGTTAGAGGTATGGGGAGGGGGTGTCGCACATCCTGACACTTGTCATTTGAGGACATGATACTTCCCAGAGGGTTCCAGGACAACCAGGATGAGCTGGCCCTGCTACCCCTGACGCTGAAAGGGTAGGAGGAACATATTCCACCTGTTGGGATAGGCCTCACCTGTTATACACACTTTCAGAAACTGTCAGCATTCTGCCCTGGAGGACTTTCTCCCCATCCAGATTGAGTCTTATTTCCTTTTGAAATTCTATCCCACCATTGAAAGTATTTCTGTCATCATCATTATCCTTATTGGCCTCCTGCTGCAGGGGCACCTGCTGTGTGCAGGCTCCAGACTTGGTCTTGGGGCGGGGTGGAGCTGATGAGGGATTGGGTGGGGACAGGGCTAGGGAAGCCTTTTCCTTCTGGTGGGAGCTATCCCCCCCACTCTTACCTTTCAAAAGAATGTTTAGAGCATGCTAGGTGCAGCGTAAATAGCTTAATGCATGGCAGTGCTTTCTGGTTCTGGCTGTCAGCCACATGCTGCCCAGTGATCTCTACTCAATGGTGACCCAACTCCTGAGCCCCCTTTCTCCTTGGTGACATTGGCATCATAGGGAGGCGTCACATAGACTGCACAGAGTCTCATGTGCTCTAGAGTCAAACTGCTCAAGTTCAAACGCCACCATCAATTTATAGTACAGAGCAGATTTTTGAGCCTCTCTGAAACTTAGTTTTCTTATCTGTAAAACTGGAATGATAATCCTAATACTCGTATTAGAAGGCTTTTAAAGAATCATGTATGTCATATCTGACGCATAGTGTTATATAAATATTTGCTAAAATTTAAAGACTCCGAAGGTCTGAATTTGTTTTTGATCTTCTACATTTCTGTGAGTTAAGGGAGCAAATATCACAGCCTCCATGCCCTTTATTTTTATTTGGTGCTATTGGTGGGGATTGGTTGGAGTTGGGTGGATTGGATGAAATACTAATGGGTTAAAGTGGTTTGCTAAAAGGAACCTTGCTCATAAATAGCAGGATCAGCGTCCATAGTACTTGCCATCGGAGATGTAGGTGACCCATAACCTCTTTGTCGAGGGCACAGGACTATGCATGTACATACTGTTGTTGGTATATGGTCTCTATTGTTAATAGATGGGTATAGATACAATGCAGGATAGGCTGAGTGGTGTTGCTCCACTTCTGTACCTACTGCTCACCCCGCTGGAATTTGCCACCACCACCCTGTACTCTGACATTAGCAGGGAGCTCACACCCTTCGCTTGGGTCTCTGGAACTTACTCAGATTCCCCTTACAACCTCTTCCAGATTCTGCTTGAGTGTTGCTTGCTCTCTGCCCAAACACTCTTTGGAGACCATAGGATTCTACTGATTGTCTGAGTCTGGTTCGGAGGCTCTTCCAAGAGCCATGCCATTCAGGAGAAGCCCAGGCTACAGGAGGAATGCGCCCCACTCCTCCAGTCCCCCGCCTTTCTATTTGCTGTTGGTCATCCTTATCAGAGAGAAACTTCATTATGAAAGCCTTGTAAAAATATCTTTCCAGCACCTGCATTTGCCAATCTCATGTCACATAGGCAGATATCTCAAGATAAAAACGCTTTCATGATTGTTCACAAATATGAGAACTGAAAAAAATGTCACCACATAGAGGGTTAAACATAAGTCATATTCTATATGAGCACTGGAAAGTGCTTTAGTAGTTAAGTCCTATTTTGAAGCTCTCGAATCCAATTCTTCCCTGTGGTAAGCTGAACCTGGGGTTGATGCATTTGATGGAAATACGGTCCTATCTTCAAATGTGGACAACAGGACATTCTGTCCTCCACTTTGCAGTGTTTGAATTGGGTGTTGCAGGAAACTTGGCACCCTCACTTTCTTTTCAAAATAATCAACAGAGATGATGTCGCCTCAGGTTTCATCTGATGGGGCTTAGATGCTATTGCCTCATAAAGGCTGATTCATAGACAAATGGGAACTAATTATAGGAATTTAAAAATAAAGTCCTCATTTAAATTTGGCAAAACAAGATGCCTCACATGTTTTGTAGGACATGACAGACTCCGGTCACTTGGTGGCCTGGAGGAGACATGCCCATTTTTGTGTTTGCTACACAGTAACTGTGCTTCTATCTCTATTTTATTTTTAGGGATTTCTCATTCATTGTGTATGTATAAAAATGAAATATGTCCCTTACAGCTATGCAGGAATACTTTCCTGTTACCTATCCACTTCTTTCTTTCTTTCTTTCTTTCTTTCTTTCTTTCTTTCTTTCTTTCTTTCTTTCTTTCTTTCTTTCTTTCTTTCTTTCTTTCTTTCTTTCTTTCTTTCTTTCTTTCTTTCTTTCTTTCTTTCTTTCTTTCTTTCTTTCTTTCTTTCTTTCTTTCTTTCTTTCTTCTTTCTTCTCTCTCTCTCTCTCTTTCTTTCTCTCTTTCTCTTTCTTTCTCTCTTTCTCTCTTCCTTCCTTCTTTCTCCTTCTCTCTCTCTTTCTTTCTTTCTTTCTTTCTTTCTTTCTTTCTTTCTTTCTTTCTTTCTTTCTTTCTTTCTTTCTTTCTTTCTTTCTTTCTTTCTTTCTTTCTTTCTTTCTCTTCTTTCTTTCTTTCTTCTCTTTCTTTCTCTCTTTCTCTCTTTCTCTCTTTCTTTCTCTCTTTCTCTCTTTCTTTCTTTCCTTCTTTCTTTCTTGTACACTCTACCACTGAGTCCTCTCTCTGGTACTGTTCATGTTTTTAAGAAGCAAGTGTTTTAGTTGAAGAAAGTGGATGCCATAATAGCTTTTTTTTTTTTAGCTCTAGCTTTTCAGAGTCTCTACTGTGAAAAATTGTGGGAAGTTACTTCTTTCTACTCAGTGACTAGAGAATTGTTTCTGTTTTTTAGAAGACATATTCTTACCCCTCCTCTCTTATTCACTTTACCCTCTGTGAGTTAGGTGAAAACCATTCACAGTAACATTTTTTTCAAATAATTTTTTGATTTTAAGTTGTTTTAATTGAATTAAATTAATTTTTTTTTCCTTCTCAGGGGTTCTCCTGGCTCTGCACTCAGGAGCTACTCCTGGTGGTGCATGGGGAACCATATTGGATGCTGGGAATTGAACCTGGAATGTCATGTCCAAGGCAAATGCCTTGCCTACCATACTATCACTCCAGCCTCTTTAAGTTGCTTTCAGTATGCAGATAAAATAGGACAATTTTTAATTATTGCTGTATCACTGTCTTCCCATTCATCATCGATTTGCTCGAGCGGGCACCAGTAACATCTCCATATGTCCTGTCTCATGCAAGTAGAGCCCAAGGGCACCTGCTTGCTCCAGGAACATAAAGAGCCTCAAACCATTCCATCAGGTCATGGGAATGAGGTCTATAATTGTTACTGGTATTTGGCATATCAAATACGACATGGGTAGCTTGCCAGGCTCTGCCGTGTGGGTAGCATACTCTTGTAGTCATCTCTAAATCCAGCATTTATTGATGAACCGCGTGACCACTTGCTGCCACAGGAGCCGGGCTGTGATAGGCTGGTCTGCTGGGTGGAGTTCTGATGAGGGGGAAGTGCAGATGTGGAAAATGGAGGCCCTCATGGAGTGGGGGTCATCTGGCTTGTTGTGAGGCTCTGCTGGGGTGGCGGGCCAGGGCCAGAACCCACCATCCCTCCCGGGTGCCTCGTGGGCGGCTGGGCACAAGGAGAGCCAATAGCAGCTCTGCCCCATGTCTTTTTTAATTTAAAAAAATTATTTTTTTTAAAATTTTTAATAAAAAATTAGAAATAAGTTTGTAAAAGTAAATCTACTATATCCAGGCACCTCGTTCTCTTCAGAAGCAATTCTGTGTACCAGTTTGTTTTCTTGTTCTATTCTGAAGCTTTTCTCTGCATTTAGCAAATATGTGTATTTTCCTTACCTAAATAACATGAGATTATTTTGAACTTGGCTTTTTTTCTTTCACCATGATGTGAGCAGTCATTCCATCTCACATTTTGAGCTACTTCATGATCTCCAATAGCTGTTGTTTCCATTAAATAGAGGCATCATAACACATGAACAGTTGCCTATAGATTGTATTTAGGCCATATTTTGCCACTGAAATCAGGGTGTAATGATAATCTCATACATCTACCATAGTATAGGCTGTTTATTCCAGTAGCGTGAGTGTGGGCTCTGTAGCCCAAGGGCCCATTTTAAGTCTCTACATTTATTGTTGGACTATATGGTGTGCAACACTTAGTCTCTCTGTCTCAGTTTCTTCATGTTAAAGATAGACTTTATCTAATTGAGTGTGATAATTGCAAACACTACTCTTTGTACAGCAATGTCAGGTATGCATGTATTGACTGGCACAATCACTTTCTATGATGTAGAAATACCTGAATCCTGCTGTGTTCTTATCTCCTCATGAGCCGGAGCTAATCTCAGTGACTTTGAGAGGCTTTGAGGAGTTTGTGGCTTACATCTTTGTATATGTCCTGAAATGTCATGTTCTTCCTCCTTCCCCACCCTATTTCCTTGACTTTTGTGTGACATCCTGGAGAAAGGGGAGGTGGCCACTAAGCCCCTTTCAAAGGCACATTCCTTCAAAGGCATAGTTCCAGGAATCATTTTTTTTTGGAGGGAGGGCTTCTTCATTGGTGCCTGATGTCACTCCCAACAATATTTAGTCCAGCAATGCTGAGGGGTCATCAGGGCTATATCTGGTGTTGCTGGATGGTGGCCATGCAGTTCTGGGGGTCAAAGCGAGGACTCCAGCCATGCAGTGCTCAACAATGTTAAATTAGAACTAATGCCATAGATTCTACCTAAATATCACTAATTTAGAGGCTTATGATATACATATTTTACTTTCAGATAAATATATAGTGTAAGTATAATATTCAGTGGTTTTACCATGTTTTAATTGCAAACATGGTTTTACCATGTTTTAATTGCAAATTAAATCTTTGGAAAAGACAAGAATCTACTTCTCTGATGTAGTTGACTTTGATGGAAATTACAGGATCTCCGCATCCCCTATAAGTCTTACTTCATCAAAGAGCACCTTTTTTTGTTTGCTTATTTGTTTGTTTTGGGGGCGCACCTGGCTGTGCTCAGTACTTTACTCAGCATGCACTCAAAGATCACTCCTGGTAACCATATGGAGTGCCGGGATCTGAACTCAGGTTGGCCACACGCAAGGGTAAGCACCCCATCTGCTGTACTATGGCTTTTGCCCTCAAATAGCACGTTTGGAATCAGATCTAAAAAAGCAGAGCTAAAATCCGCATGTTGGTGTTTCTTGCTTTTTGATTTGGGACAAGTCAAAGTTTCAAGACTCAGGTAATTTCCTCATCTGAAAATGGAGGCACTGAATTGCCTATTATTTCTTTAAGGGGATTAGAGGAGAGAGTAGCTGAGGGTCTTGACACAGAGCAGATGCTCACTAAGTACCAGCTCTTCTGAACGTCCTTTTCCTCCATCCCACTTCCATCTATCACCCCCGCAGTCCTCTGGAAATAGCCCCACCACCTGAAGCTCCAGAGTGCTTCATCCCTTCTCGCCTGACTTTCCTTCCAGTTGGCCAGTCGGCTTTCTCTGCAGTAACTGGGAGGGCTGTGGGTGTCTCAGTCTTGGTGCTTGCATCCTGCCTTCCATATGTTAACCAAATGTTCAGCACATGCCTGCAAGTGTGTAAGAGGAAATCTTCCTGTTTCTCCATTTATTAGATTATTATTATTTATTAGATTTATTTATTCTCTATTATATTAGTGACCTCCGCCATTGCCATTTACTTGAAAGTTGTAGCTAGCAAAAGCATTGTGAGATTGGAATGAGGGGCCAGTTGAGTCAATAATGGCTTATGAGATGATCAAAGAGAGATATTTTTATTCTTAATTAATCCTTTAAAGAAATTTGCAATAACCAGTTATGGAATTTATTCTCCCATATATTTGCAGGTTTGTTGGGGAGGGGGATTTGGGGACTAGCTAGAGCTTTAATTTTATTAAAGCTCCATTAACATGACACTTGCAAGAAGACTGCTTTAATTGTTTTGTTCACTGGAAAAAATGCATGAGCCCATTGATGTGTAGGCTTGTGGCCAGTTTTGCTCAGCTGTGCTTTACACTATAAGAGGTAGGCCCCTGGGCTGCCAAACATAGGGGGGTGAACAGGGGAAAGCAACGCTCCAGGTGGAAAACAAGCAGGAACTTTGCTATCTTCTCCAAAGCACTTGTTTAGAGAGGACATAGTCTCTTTTGCACCAAGTGTTCTAATGTGAATTTTCAAATAGCAGTCACACCCATATTTAAATGTAATCAGAATGGTCTCCGAAAAACATGCAGGCCAGGTCCCTTCCAGCTAAGAAAGGCTGTTGTTTGGATACCCAGCTTTCTCTGCAGTAACTGGGAGAGAAATTGCTGCTTAAAATTCTCTTTCCATTTCTTTCCTCTCATGTTCAGCCCTTTCCATTCCTACAAGATCTAGCACAATCCCTGTTGTCCAGTTTTTGTAGTTCTTTGACTCTAAGCCATTGGACCGCTGTTAGAGATACCCAGACCTGTTGATCTGAGAGTTATGAGCCCAGCCAGTCTTTTAGGTATTTTCACAGGTTTGTCCCTTGGCTTCCCTGTAAAACTTTTTGCTCTGGTTCCTCTACCACTACTGGTGGGTGCAGGATAGTGTTTTTGTCTTTGTTCTTCTTTCTCTAGTACCAGGGTTTAAGCCTGGGCCTTCACACATGCAAGGCATGTGCTTTACCACTGGCTGAGCCATACCCCTGGTCTAGTAGTGGTTCGTTTTGGGGGGAGGACATGGGTGGGTTATGGGGTACATCTAATGATGCCCAGGAGACTGCAATCAGGGATTGAATCCAGGGCCCTGTGCATGGCAAGTATATGCCTCAGCCCTTTGAGCTATGTCCTTGCCCCCTGTGCGGTGATTCTTCAAGTATGCTTCCTAGCAACACACACACACACACACACACACACACACACACACACAGAGCCACTCACTTAGAAAGGGTCGGGTGAACTTAGACTCTGCTGTGTCCCCAGCATTCCTAGAGATTCTGTTGCTGGCACAAGTTAGAAAACTTCTATTATAGTGAGAAGAACAGGGTGAGGGTTGGAGGAGAGAACTGGGTTTGCCCTGTTCTGCCATTTACTGCCAGACTGCGGGAAAAGGAGTTTTTCTTTCTTCTCTCCTCCTCTAAGGACTTTGGTAGAAGTTTGTTCTAGTCTGTCCATGGGTGCCCTACAGGTAGGGATGGACAAGGGGTTCTGTGGCCAAAGAAGTTAGTGAAATGCTGCTTTAGTGAGCACCGAGAGGGCTTTCCTGCCAGGACTTCCAGATACCCAAGTATGTCCTTGAGGACCTCGAGGGCCGCCATGGAGAGGGATTCTCTACAGACACGAGAAGGCTTTTCCCTGCTACAGCCCCGCTGACGCTGGGTGATTTGGGGAGTTGCCAGCTAGACTTAGTGATCTGTTAAGAGTAGTTTGAGCCTTCAGATTTTATGATCCTATAAATCAGTGAGAAATCCGGAAACTTCAAATTCAGGCTAAGTCAGACACGATGCCAGATTTATCATTTGGCTTGTAGTAATTTATAGATTTATCATTTGGTTATAATAATTTATGACTTGTACAATGGAACCGATGAGGAAGTAACTAAATGGTGAGGAATGAAGGAATCTATACTCAAAGAGAGCAAGTTTTTCTTAGGTAAAAAGCTATGTCTTAAGGGAGAAGGGCAGACAAGGAGAGGAAAATGTCACTGAGTATGTTGAAATCTTGGCAGGAAACATATGGTACATTCAAATCAGGTAATTTAAGGATATTGAAATAAAGGATCTATTTATAAAAGATGTAGGCACAGTTCGCATAAAGTAACATGCTTAATGCAGGACTTGAATTCCTCTGTGTGCGTAGAGTTTTGCGTATATCAACTGTCATCCTTATCATAACCACAAAGATAGATTTTATTATTCCAGACTTTGAAGAGAAGGACAGTGGAGCCCAAGGCGGCAAAGCTAATCGCCCTTTGAAAGTAGCTTGTACATGGAGACAGGATTCAGAATCTGTAGCTTGGTGCCTTCACTGCACATTTCATTTTTAGAATCACTTTTTAATTTATTGAATGAGATACAAAGATATGAAGTTTTTCATGACCGAGTTCAAATTGTACAATGTTCAAGCACCCGTCCCTTCATCATTATTCACTTCCCTCCATCAGTGTCCCAGTTTCCCTCCTGTCCTCCAGCCTGCCTCTATGGCACACTTTTTCCCTCTTTTCCTTTTAAAGGCACTGTACTACATATTTCTTTAGGCGAACATCCTTTCTTCCTTCACTCTTTCTCCATGGCTTTTTAGAAGCACATGCTCTGAACTAGTTATATTGCTCTGAGCAATCACTAGACAAGAGAAAAGAGGACATCAGATATAAAAGTATGATAGAAGTATGACACATGAGCATTAATAAGTTTATTAATAGGAGCATGCAGAGAGGTGGGCAGACAATTGGGAGAAGTCATAGGAGCCTGAGGGTTCCTTGGAATCTAATTTTATATTTGGGGCATAATAGTCCAGGGACGTTTCTTTAATTTAGTCTTACACCTTTGTTGGAAGGCGGAGAGGATGAGTCTCCCTCCAGAAGTTCCAAGTATACAAATGCTCACCTTCACTTATTCTGCCCTACTCTGTGTTATGTTGCTTTCTGGTTGACTTCTGTATGTTCATGTACATGGTCTTTTATGGGCCTCTTTCTTCCAGAAAATGGAAAGCACCACCTCTCATATACTATGCACAATACTTGCCTTGGAAAACATCTGGCAAAAAAGAACAAGTTGTTTGAAAACCGTCAATCTCAACTGTGACCCTTGCCAGTGGAGTAAACCTTTATTTCCTGTTCTGCTTCTGCAGTGGTCCTTTATGGAAACCTTTAGCCAGTTTCCTTACACAGCAGGAAAACTTGAAGGACACTCAGTGCAGAGGCTATGGAGAGGAACACAGAGACTGGCTTTTGCCCAGCAGCACCTCAAGGTGTGTGGGGAGCTGGCCCAGGCCTCTGAGTTTTGAGGCCTGGCCAGGTCCCTGCCCCCAATTGCTGAAAACTTAATTCTCCTGGGCACATGCAAGGCCCGGACCCTGCCACATCCCTAACTCTTTTTACAAGAGAGTTGTTTTACAATAATCTTAAATGTCAGACATGTTGTTTTTCCATAACACACCTCTGTTGTCTCATACATTATTATGCAGTAAAACTTTAATGGGAATGCTTAGGAAATTTTAAAAAGCTTCTGGTTAATGGAGTTTTTGGTAACTGAGATGGCTGTTAACCCCAAACCCTCCTGCTTTTCCTGTCGGAGACCTCTTTGAAGGAAGTCCTCAGAAATAGAGGTTATTTTCTTTCAGGCTGTTTTTGATGGCCAAGGTCTCGGGTTTCCTGATATCATATGTTTAAGCGAGGTGATAATGTGATAGTGTTTCCCAAAGTGGGCAGTCCCACTGCTCCCATCCTGGGTGCTGCCATGACCCAGGGGATGCTGGATCAAGAGCCCCTGCACTTTCTGTTTGTGCGCTTAAAAGACAGCAGGTTTCTAGGGCTGTGCTGCTGAGCGATTTTTCTTTTTCTTTTCAGAAAAGGGAGTGGCAGGCCAGATAAATTTGGGAATCTCCATTCTAATATTGGACTATTTTTTACTTGAAAATCTTTCAATAATGGTTCAATCTGATAAATATATTACTATAATAGTAGGACAGGAGTTTGAGCATAGTGTCATTATTATTATTATTTTTTTTTTTGCTTTTTATGTATTTACAAAGTATTTTTTTAAAAAGGGAATATAGAGGCTGGAGTGATAGTCCAGTGGTAGCACGCGCTATTTGCTGGATGACTCAGGTTTGATCCCCGGCATCCCATATGGTTCCCTGAGCCCTGCCAGGAGTAATTCCTGAATGAAGAGCCAGGAGTAACTCCTGAGCATCGCTGGGTGTGGCCCGAAAGACAAAAAAAATAATAAATAAATAAATAAAAAGGGAATTTATGATATCTGCGTTTGTGGTTATTTTTCTTGATCTGCTTCTTTCTTCAAAAATTTGACTTTTTAGGGAATCCATGTCTTAATGTTTCCAGACTGCTATGAAAAAATACCACTGTTCTGCTCATAGACAACAGAAACATTGCTCAGAGTTGAGGAGGCTGGCAAATTTAAGATTAAGGCACTAGCATAGTAATGTTTTGGCAAGGGGCCTTGTCTTGGGAGTGAGGTTCTTATGCCCTGACATGGTGGAAGGAGTGTAGAATATCTCTGGGGCTTTGTTGAGAAGAGCATTAATCGCATCCCTGAGGGTGCTGCCAGTTCTTGATCTAATCACCTCACCAAGACCCTCTCATCACGGGCAAATTTTATTACGTTTTCTAGGTCGTCAGTATGCATGAGGAGGCGGGACCCAGACATTCAGTCCATTTCAGCCAGTGTTTTTCATTATTTGGAGCATTCTGCTATTCTTTGTATATGGAACATCAGTATCTAGAAGGATATTTTGTATTGTATGTTTTCTAATATTATCTGCCTTTTTATATAAAATAAAGTCAAATATTTATTGCCCGTTGGGAGTAGACTGGAGGCTACAGTTAAATTTCGGAAAGAATATTTTCAGTGGGTAGAGAATTTTGCTTCTCTTGAAACTTATGAGGGACATTCTCCTTTCCAATTTTCCCTGTAAATGGGTAAAGCCATTTAACTCTTTCTTGACTCTGGGAAGTATTCTTTGGGGGAAAGAGCACTGGATCAATGTTTAAAACTAGTTTCATTTTTATTTAGATGACAAGTTTATTCTTACTCTGATATTTCATGTGTGTGCATGCGTGTGCGTGCCTGTGCGTGTGTGTGTTTGTGTGTGTATGTTGTGTGTGTAAAAAGGAAAGGACTTTTCCTTTCTCATTTTCCCTGTTTTCACATCTATTCAATAAATGACAGATGATTTCTAAGGTACTTCACAACAGAATAGATCCAGCAACAACTTTTTTTTTCCTTCTTTTTTGCTACCAGTGATTTCTGTTGAATATATTCCTTTGTGTAAGGTGCTGGAATAGTTCTAGGTAACTTTCAGAGTCTCTTATTTTCGGGAGTTTCAGAGGTCCCTCATAAATAGATAAGTTTCTAAAATTTTTATTTTATTTTTAATTAATTAATTAATTTTTTAACAATTACCAAAATGTTCATGTTTAGGTTTCAGCCATACAGTGTTCTAGCACCCATCCCTCTACCAGTGCCCATTTCCTACCACCAATGTCCTCGATTCCCTCCCCCTCCTAGCCTGCCTCCATGGCAGGTTCTCCATCTCTTTTCTCTCTTTCTCTTTTTCTCTCTCTTTCTCTCTTCCTTCTCTCACATATTGTGGACTGTAGTACATATACTTAGAGGTTATCATCTGGATAGATAAGTTTTAAAAAAAATTGTTTTTATTTAACTGTCCTGCAAGTGTAGAACACTGCACACAGCAGCAAGTGTACCAACATGCAGAGTACTGAGCCCCTGTCAAAGAATTGTTCCTCGTTTACAGAGAGTAAATGATATGCGAGCTGCCACATTAGTGGGACGAACTGTGGACTAGACAGTGAAAGCCTGAGCCTGGAGTCACAGCTGTCATTTCCAAGGACTTGCACCTTTGCCTGGCTTAGTTCCAGGTGCTCCCAAGTGCTTCCCCTACGTTCTCCCAGCCAAACCTGGTAGGAGGCATCTGACACTGTCCCTAGCTAGGAAACTGCAGCAGTGATATTCCACATTGAGTCTGTTCTCTGAATTCTGGTGCCTCTGAGGAAGAAGGGACTTGAATAGAAAGATGCCAGCGTCCCTCTTATTAAAGAGAAGCACAGATTGCCTAGGGTTAGTGGTGGACGACGGGGCGATATTTCCTACCATGCACCACCTACCTGGGCTCATTCTTGGGGTTTTCTTGCCTGGATTTCCTGTCTCTGCCCTGCTGGACCTTGAGGGATGCTGCCTTTCTGTTAGGACTCTAGTCCAAGCTGGATCTAAATCCTCCCTCCCTGCTCCCTTCCAGCACTCCTGCCAGTGCTAAAAAGAGCACTGTGTTTACTGGAACTCAGGCTCTTTGTGCCACTTGAGATGAGGAGAGCCGAGTCCAGGGGTAAACAGCTGGACTTAGAGAGCCGCAGGGTTGAAGCCTGACCTCAACAGCATAATACAAAAAGGGTTTGTAAACTTTTTTTGTGAGTCTACAAATTTTCCAAAACTCAGTTTTACTTGAAGCTGATGGTTTCCTTTTAAATGCCCCTATTTGCTGAGCCAAAAACAATTCCTGGTTTTGTAATTTTTGTGCTGCCAAAGACTCAGAGTGAAAATGTGAGGAGTCCTTAACTACCTCTCAGTTCATTCCATGTGCCAAAGCGGGGGAAGGTCACAGCGTCCACTCACAGACGTCAGCCCGAGTTTCTGTTCGCGGTCACTCTCAGCAGCTGGCAGTGGACTTTGTCCAGGCATCATGTGGCTGTAGAAAAGCCAAACCAACCCAAACGTTGTCTTGCTTTCAGCACCCTCTTGCCTGTGATTGCCAGCCCCTCCAGGGCTGTTCCAGCTCATCTCTCATCCAGCACTGAGCAGTGTGGGAGGCACCGATTAGATACTTCATGGGCCCCATCAAAGCTAGCGCAGTGGAAAGGTGGTTCAGAAATGAGGAGAGAGCAGAGGAAGGCGAAAGCTCGGCAGTGCAGGTACCTCTTGGTGGGAGGTGGTTAAGAGCCCCCAGCCTGCAGTCAGAGAGATCGGGTTTTGTTCCACCACTTACTGGGCCTGGTGACTGGGAAATGACACTGACTGTTGCCTGCTTTCTAAATTGGTAACAGCAATGCATACACCATAAGGTTATTAGGGTTAGAGGACTCATCGTCACCTGGTGAGCACAGTGCTTAGAAGGGGGTCCTTAAGGTAGCAGGAGGTGTTCCCTCCAGCAGCAAATAAATCGCATCAGACTTGGTTGCCCTTTAAAGCACATGGGACACAGAACTTGGATATGAAATACTGCGTGTGAGTATTTCATATGAGTATTTCATATCCAAGTTCTGTTGGATATGAGTATTTCACCACCAAAGAAAGGCACATAAGTTATCACAGTGATAAAATTGAACACTTCCATGTATACCTGGACTAGAGGCCTGTTCTCCAGGGAGAAAGTGGAATTTAGAAGTATGATCCTGTGAACTAAGAGTGCTTATTAAACTGATGACATTGTGGGTCTTTAACCTTTAGCTTACAATTGTTTAATGTTCCAATAATATTCAATTTCTAAATGCTTAGTTTTGTGGGTACCAATGTTTTCTTGGTAAAGTTTTAAAAATAAAACAAGCCTATTGAAGTAAAAAACTAGTGGAGATGAGATGAAAAGCGTATTAGTCTAAAAAATTGTTTAGTACTTATACAACCACTTTTGATTATTTTGCTTTTTGCTGTTTTTCTATTTGATTTCTACAAGAAGCTGTTCTATTACTGAATAGTAATAACTAATGATATGCAGTGGAAGGGGGAAACACATCAACAAGTTAGTAGTTTATATTTTTTATTATTATTTATGTTCCCCTTACATATTATGCAAACACTGTCATTTACAAAGTTGTTCATAGTGATTTGTTACAGGCATTCAATATTCCAGTACCGATCCAACCACCAATACAAGTTGGAGTTTTAAGAGTTTGATAGCAAAGTGGAAACTTGGGCCAGGAAGTGAGGTTCTTGCCTTTCTTATGATTGACTCTGGTTTGATCCCCAGCACCGTAGATGGTCCCCTGAGCTCCAGTGGGGGTAACTCCTGAGCACAGAACCAGGAATAGTCCCCTAGCACTGCTAGGTATGATCCAACAACTCCCACTCCTGCAAAATGAAAACTTTACTCTTCTGATTATCATATAAATTAGCAATGGACTATTAAAAACCAAAGCCTATCTAGTATAAGGTAAACATTTTCTTTTTGGATGGCATCACCAGGCATGCCAAAATAGATCATATTTTCAGGTTATACTATTATGGATTATGAAGTGAAATAGTCCTAATTTTTAAACAAATTTGAATATTTGGCTTTCTTTACCTTCTAGCTTGGGAATATTGAAGCTAGTCGATGAGCGTATTCCTCATGCTGTTCTCTGGAGCTCCCCTGTCAGACTGAGTGCAGATGGAGCACAGTAACGTCTGGCACGCCCGCCAGAGCCATGCCATTCACACATTGTTTTATTCACTGTGAACATTTCGTGGGGGAAAGAGCTCTCCCTGATTACATGACATTCTGGCGTGATCAGCACAAATTATAGATTATATTTCAAGAAATATAACGTATTTCTGCTCATATCTAACTTTGTAAGGTTAGGATGGAGTTATGGGTATCTAATATGTGATCTGGCGTCATTTGGTTGTATTGACCAGTGTTCCTCAATGTATGGACTTTATTTATGTGGGGAAAAGGAGAGGTTTGGATCAGATCCAGCAGTGCTCAGGAGAGACCCCTGGCAGTACTCAGGGGACCATATGTGGTACCAGCGATCATTCCAGGGTTGACTGAAATGGCCATATGCAAGGCAAGTGTCTTAACTCTTCTACTGTTTCTTTAGCCACAGAGTATGGTCTATAAATAATCTTTGCCGAAAATTCAATTTCAGGACCTTCTGATAACATCACAGAGTGGAACCTGTGTGATGACATCTATGAGTAGAACCTGTATTCTGCATTTTAAACAAGTACATTCCCTGGTTATCCGAGCATGGCAGTGTTTGCCATCGTCTCTTATAGGAGAAACATTTTAAAAATAAGATGATTTTAGCTGCCTGAATTTAAAAAATGTGATGTGTAGAATCAAATGTATAATTTAAGTATGAACTAAAACGTTGAAGGGCACATGTCAGAATACTTTTTAAAATGTTCTTGGTTTTTTTTTGCTTGTTTTACCAGTTTTTCACTTAATCATGGTTGACTGGAAATGGCATTGCGTATAGTCATTTAAAGTATTTTACGTTCTTAAGAAGGATTGCATTTGAGGACTCTGGAGCTGTAGTACAGTGGGCGTTGCCTTGCATGTAGCTGATCTGTGTTTGCCCCCGGTACCACGTCCTGAGCACAGAGCTAGGAGTATGCCCTAAGCATCCTGACCCTTTCCTCCCAAAATACTGACATTTGAGAAGATCATTGATAGTGAGTTATATGGGAATTTATATAGTAACCAATTAGTAAATTTGAAGAAATTACTAAATTTTGAAGAAAGGGAAGAAGAGGAATGATTAGGAAGTTGGTTCCCCAATAGTTCAGATTATTATCTGTTTTAATTTCACTTGATCACTTGATCACTTGACATTCCGTTATTCATTGATTTGCTTGAGCGGGCGCCAGTAACATTTCCATTTGACTCTATCACATGCCAGTGTAGCCCAATGGCATCTGGTTTCTTCAGGAATATGAAGAGCCTCAAACCGTTCGTTTAGGGTCTTGATGAAGAAATATGACCACCTTGTAGGTGGGCGGCCACGTGATCTTTTGACATCCTGTGGGATCCAGTCTGTTTTAATTTAATAAATTTAATTTAATTGGGGTTAGTATAAGGACAATAATAGAAGAACTTTATTCATAGGGAAATGTTAGTCTCTGAAAAGATCATTAGAGTTTTATTAGAAATTTTTTATATAAGTAGCTGCTTGAAGCAGTATTGTTGGTTTTATTGAGGTGATGAAATAAAAGCCAGAGATTGTTTTGCGTCTCTCAGATCCTGTATTACAGTGCTCTTTACCTTCAGAGAGAAAACAAATCAGGACTTGAGAAGAACATTCACTGGACTTATCTCCAAATTTCCTTAGCTTGACAAATGACTTCACAGACATATTATTTAAATATAATTCCTGGGTATCCTTTGTCTATATCTCAGTGATGGAAGAAAATAAGATTAAAGTAAGACTTTTTCACCTTGGTTTAAGTGATTACTTTTATATGTTTTCTGTGATTTTAATAAGTCTTTTAAAGAGTTGATCCTATTTATCCTATAGGCTTAGCCTATAAACTACTGTGTGGTTTGAGAAATATTGAAATACTTATTGTCCACACCATTCATGCTGGTCTGGGGGAGCTCCTTGCCCTTCTTCCTGTGTCTCCGTCTACCCACCCCTCCCATATGGCAGTGGACTGAGGGATGTAGGGTGGACCTGGCACATCTTGCAGAGGAAACACACTCCATTTCCGTCAAGGAGTAAGGCAGAATTCCTCAGCTTCTTAATGTTCCTGGAGTCTCCCTTCTGCGCTGTCATCAGTGAAGACCAAGACGCAGGCACTCAATTTATTTTCTTTACTAGACAATTTCAAAGCCATGGCTGGGTCATCTTTAGCCTTTCCCGGCAGCTGGTTTCACTCTGAATTTAATGAGACAGTTCGAGCTGAGTGGCTGAGAAGGGTTTCCCCCATCTGGTACCCCCTAGGCTGGACTCCACTGCTTTTCTGTGTGAAATGAGTCAGTGCAGACTTGTTGGGTGTCTCCAAAAAAGGGCCGTTGCTGCTAGTTCTTGTCTGATCAGTGTCTCAGGCACATTCTCCTCCGGCTGCTCCTCCTCTTCTCTCTTTGGACTTTGGTGTGACTAGCAGTGAAGTGGGAGGGTGAGTATTTCAAAGCATCCACGTAGGAAGCATGTTGAGTTGCTGGGATTTTGTGTTCCTGTTTGCTGGTTAGAGCCGACCACAGTTTAGCAGTGTATTGGCAAGCTGGGTATAGTCCTCAGCCCACGGCCCATTGCACCTGATTCTCTTCCTTTATATTGGCTGGTTAGTTTTCAGAACTGTGACATCAACAGATGGGAATTGGAAATGCTTTATTACCATGCTGAGGGTTGAAATAATTTTCATTTCTGTCTTGAGTTTTCAGTTTATGTTTCAGTTTTTTCCTTTTATAATTTATTGTATTTAATTAGATTTTACATCTTTACAGAAGAAACAACTTATTTTTATACATTAATTATTAAACAGGCAGAAAGTCTGATTACATGCCTCAAACTGAATTTTCTCCGGAATTGTAATATGTTAACTGCAGATACCAGTAAGACCACATCTTCCTTAGAGAAGATTGGAAGCTCACTCAGAGCCCTGAAGTTATATTCTTCTGAAGGATTTTCATTACTTAACTACTTGGTGTGTGTGTGTGTGGGGGGGGGGTGGATTGCTGTTTCATGGGACCTGGTTCTTTCCCATTTCTGAAGACTTTTCAGAATGTTGCAATTTGTGATCGTTTAATTTCTGGGACATGGAAGACGAACTAGAATTATAAATAATACTATTCAGTTAACTTTTGTTGAATGAGTTAATGAGTTCAGACGCACTGAAGGACATTTGATTGTGGACTTGTTATAAGTTAATGATTCATTTTGAAATGGGAGAAAGCCGTTTATGCCCAACTTTGTGCTTTTATGTGAGATATAAGATTTTCCTCTTAGAGGCCTTTATGATGGACTAAGAGTGTTATGAAATCCTCGATTCATGAGGAAAGAGAATGCCATGATAAATTTAAAAGCAATTTAATTTACCCTGGGCGTAGAGATGGTGGCACCTACTGCTGATGTGGTCTCCCTTCTGGTTTTGTTGGAAGGGCTTGGCAGGGTGGGTGTGGGGGGCACTTTCTATTCCATTTAGGGTATGTGCCTGGAACCCACATTTTTTCATCTCAGTGAATTGCTCAGCACTTCAAGGCTCATAGCATTTGGAAATGTGATGCTTTCTGCTCTGATGTTCTAAGTCATTGGCCACATGAAATGTGTTAAACACAGATCAAATTACAGTGCTTCCTCTTCTCACTCCCCTCTTTTTACCCCCCTTTTTTCCCTTTGAGATTGTACTCAGCATTTCCTGGGTCCTGTCAACAGCCAAGGACATTATTGCCCTTCATTATACTGTACTATAACTTGTAAAGTTCTTGCACATTTGGGAACTGGATGGGGACACCACTCATTTGCTATTTTCTCTGCTCAAGACATAAAAGCCTTCATTCCTAGCCTCCTTTTAACAAAATCCCAGAAAACCCATTAGCGTAAAACTGACTTAATGACCTACTGATAGGGCCTTTCATTAGCCAGGATTTCCACCCACTTTCCCCACTCTTCTCATTTTCAGAAGTGGAATGAGACATGTGGGAAATAAGCCTGTTGTGTGTGTGTGTGTGTGTGTGTGTGTGTGTGTGTGTGTGTGTGTGTGTGTGGCACTAAAGTCAGGAAATAAACACTTGGTCCCATGAATCCCCACAGCAGGGAAGTCAGGACTGTCTTGCACGAGAGAGAAACTGAGACTCACTATAGTAGAGTCACCTGAACACACCTCGCACAGGGCGGCTTAAGCATTTCTCCCCTTATGCCCCCTTTTTGCCCAGGAAATTTGTATGCAACAATGGGCAAAACATTTACTTATAATACATTATAAATAAAGTGACATAAGAACAAAGTTTTTTTAAAGGTTTGTAACCTTATATGGAGTTTCAAGGCAGTTTAAAAAGCTAAGATCTCAAGCACTTTATATAGTTGCAAGTGTGAAGGCAATTGGCTTTTTCACCGGGAACTGTTCCTGTTAATATTGGTTCGAAATGTTCTCTTAACCAAGAGTGCCTGGCTCTTGTCTTTGAATCTGTTTCAGTGTTTGCTGCCGGAACCACTCTCCGCTCACCCTCGCCCCTCTCTGTTTAGTGTCTCTGTAGTTAGCGAGTTACTTTGAGTTCTAAAGGATTTTTGACATCTTGTATTCTCTGATAATTTTATGTTGTCAGTCACCAAGGCAATTGGGCAGAAAAAGAGGATTCACTGTAGGAAAAAGTGGCAGAATGAGCTTTAAAGAATAAACTCACAAAATCAAATTCTCTTTGAACAGCACTTTTTGCCATGAATAAGCAAGACAAGACAAATGTAAAAATTGTCACTTGTGGTTGCTATAATCAAGGCCTTTGTGGTTCTTTCACAACCAAGAAGGCAGAGCAAGTTTGCTGGAAGCTTTTTCCTGAGAAAAGAGGTTATATTTAAGTTGCAGAAAGTTGGGGGTTGGGGTGGAGACCAATCACTCCGCCTTTGACCTGGGCTTAGGGAAAGTCTGGTCTCGAGACTCTCTGCCTCAGTGTTCCCACCTGTCTCGTGCTTCCTGCATGTGTGGTCAGACCAACTGTTTACGGATTTTTCTACACTTACATTTTGGTGTGGGGGGTTACATCTAGTGATGCTCAAGAGATCTCCTCTTGGCTTTTGGGGGACGATGTGGTCCCAGGAGGTAAATATCTCTCTTGCATATGAAGGATATATTCTAGCCTCCTGAAATTTCCTGAACTAAACATACTTCCAGAAACATACTCTATTCTGGAGAAAAAGCCTCAGAAAATGGTATTTTTCTTTTCATCCTGGGGATGGGTTGTGTATAGGGAGTCTTGGGACACGCCTGGTAGTACTTGGTGGGGAGGCTGCTTTCATTTTCTGTGCTCAGAGCTTGCTCCCACCGAGATGCTCTCTCTCTCTTTTGGGGGGTAGGGGAAATTAAGAGGGAGGTTTCTCTGTTCTCTGAACAACTTTTTATGTTGGAGCATCTTGCTTCAGCAAGGGGTGTTCTGTCTTTTTTGGATGACATTGTAAAATGCAAAAAGCCTGGACATGGAGCTGACACCAGGCTCCACTCCAGCTTTCCTACTGGCTTCTGTGAGACTCTTCCACGAGCCTTCTCACTTTCATTGAGAATCAGTCTCTCCATTGGAAAAGAGGATATGGACACCCGGCAGATGTCTGGAGACTGGAAATGATGTGGGTCAGGTGTCTCGTTCATAGGCAGCATTTTGGAAACGAATAGATTGTTTTTAGGTCTCTTTTGAGAAGCAACAGAAGGTTTTTATATTTTTTTTCCTCAGAGTACTTCTATTGAATGTCTGCTTGACACTGTATTGAGTATTTGATTTTTATCTTAGTTTGAGGAAAATCAATTTAAGAAATTTGTGCTGTATTTTCAACTACTTAGATGAAGTCTTTAAACCTGTTTTATTCAGAAATTGCATAAAGGAGTTCAAAATAAAATTAAGACACTAGAGGAAAGTAGCTAATATAATTGACCAGGGTTAATGGAAGCTGGGGTCTAGAGCTTATTACAGTTTGTCACGAATGACCTTATGCTGTCCTCGGCCTTCAGGGTTCAAGTTCAGGGATTATTGATTCTGGGTCTCTGTGTCTTCCACCTCAGACTAATCGACCCCTGTGAAGAGGGATTTTCTCAGAAAAGATACTGTGCTTTTAGTGTCTGCTATTGGCTTTTTGCTAAGTTAGTATACTTTCAGGAAAAATTCAAAACTTATGAAGGAAAACAAGCATTTCTCGAATAAGCCAGCTTTATGAGTTGAGGTATTTCAGCTCTAAATTTGCAAGAGACCCAAAGACTTTTTCCTGAATGGAACGTCTGTTCTCTCATTCCTGAGCATGCTATGGTCTGTCGTGCAGATGTGTGTGTATTATATGATGTGGTAAATACAAGCTGGAGGAATTTTGTGGCATAGAGGAAAGGCAGAGAGGGAGCTCCGGTGGTCTGGGAGAGGCCCTGCCCTGCTCTATCAGCCTGACCTCCCCAAGCACTAACAGACCCCTTTTCAGCTGGCAGGGTTTTTTTATCCCCAGTCTCAAAGAGTGACTTCTTAGTTCTCTTCAACTCATATTGTGACTATAGCCTCTCCTTGACTTTTCCCCCAAATTCAAAAACATTTTTTACTTATACTTTCTCTGCAGTTAGTATTTTTTTTTTGTAGTCACCACTGAGGAAGAAAGTATTACTGATATCCTCGGCTTGCCTTTGTTAGTGAGAGCATTTATAATCTCCACAGAGCTAAGCTACTTTACGCTCATGCAGTGGATCTGGGAATCTGCCTTTGAATGATCTCAAAGGTCTGAGTGAAAGATACCAAGTGTGTGAGATGCAACAATTCTCGACAGTTCTGTTTTTGTTCTGTAGACACAACCATATATGGGAAACACAGATGGGCCCGTTTTAGCATTTAAGTCTTCTCTTGGTTCACAGTGCATGTTTAGGAGACATGGTGTGCCCAGAGTTGTACATATAAAGAGTTTGAGAGGGAGCTCAGGGCTCTGGAATGCCATGAAGTCGGGCAGGAACAGGGAATTGGCACTGAGCGTCCAAGGGAGCAGTGGGGTACTGTGTGTGTTGTTACCTGCAGCCCTAGATGACTGTTTCAAGATGAAATATTTTGGTGCAGTTACTTCTTTAGGAAATTTGGCTCAATGCTCAAGTCATTTTATTGCCCCCCTCCTCCTTACCCTCATAAGGAGCTGCATTGGAGTCTTTGGCTTCATTAAGCAAAAGCAATCACTGGCTAAGTACTGTCCAGATTCTCCATTCGGGGTGTTTGCTGTTTGTGTTATGTGAGGCTACCATGTTCCAGTGGAGAAGATTCTTGGGATTGTTTTAGCCTCTCCTAGCTTCTTCTCTGGAAGTTTTAAAGATTAACAATTATATATTAAGTGCCCAGTGTGAGCTAAAAAAAAAAGTTACCTTTACTTTAAAGAGAAATGTGTTGTAATCACATTATGAATCAGTATTTCCAAACCATTTCCCAACCGTGGCCCCCTTTTGACCTTGTTTTCTGTGCTCGCCAACTTCCTACTGGTTGACCTCCTAGTAGAGAATCGCTATTTATGAAATCTTCACCTGTGCCCCCTTGGAATATCCTATGGGTCCCCAGAGGCCATATGGTTTCTAATTGAGAAACACTGTTATAGATGGTTAGGAAATAGAAATAAATAACTGTTTAAAGTTACTAGTGTTACTGTAGTACTATAGTATCATTAGGGGTTGGGGCATATTCCCTTTAATATTTCCATATAGTTTTTTTAAATAACTGTCCTCTCACAGTCCTGAACCCTACGTTGTCACCTCACTTTGGCCATGTTGTGTGGCCCTCCCAACCATTACTATCACAAGACTCAGTAGCCCACTCAGCAGGGATATTGCCACATCTTAAGCCCTCTGTCACTGGAGTGGCTCTGGTTTTCACTAGTACTAATCAAACAATGTCAGCAGCTCTCTGAGGCAAACCCTGTTGTCATTAGGGTTTTTGCTCTTCTCCTAAACACGAAAAGTATAAGGTTGATCGCTCTTGATGTCAAAAAACAGTGAGAAACACATAGAGGGTCACTAACATTTTCAGGAAACACCGTTGTCCCATAGTTGTTCATACTGAAGTGTCCCTAAACGTATGCGCTAATTTAAGAGTAGGAAAATGCATAGCCAGTTTTTAGAAAATGAATTATGGTATGTGAACATTTTTACATAGGTTTATTTGTACATTTTTCCTGGGGATTATGGTTTTGTACCTTCAAAAATTTGGGGAAGGGGGCCGGAGCGATAGCCCAGCGGGTAGGGCATTTGCCTTGCATGTGGCCAGCCTGTGCTGACCGGGTTCGATCCCCGGCATCCCATATGGTTGCCCGAGCACTGCCAGGGGTAATTCCTGAGTGCAGAGCCAGGAGAAACCCCTGAGCATTGCCAGGTGTGACCCAAAAAGGCAAAAAAAAAAAACTTGGGGAAAGGGGTAATTAGTATGGCTGTGCTATAGCCAGAGGAACCCCCATACCATGAGGGACGCCATTTTCCACATCCGGACTCCCCAGCTTGTCAGAGCTCCACCCAGCAGAAGAGCTGATCACAAGTCAAAAATGTCAACAGCTCTCTGAGGAAAACCCTGTTGTCAAAGTGGCTCGGGCGGCCACGTTGCAGCTGCACGGTTCATCAATAAATGCATGTGATGAGAGGTGACTACAAGAGTATCCCACCCACACAGCAGAGCCTGGAAAGCTACTGTGTCATATTTGATATGCCAAAATACCAGTAAAAATTATAGACCTCATTCCCATGACCTGATGGAATGGTTTGAGGCTCTTTATGTTCCTGGAGTGAGAAGATGCCCTTGGGCTACACTAGCATGTGACAGGACATATGGAGATGTTACTAGCACCCATATGGAGATGATACAGTATCACTTGTCTGCCCGTTGTTCATTGATTTGCTCAAGTGGGTGCCAATAACATCTCCATTCTTTGGGAATGAGGTCCATTATTGTATATCCATACTGTTGATATGCTTTTGCCATATCAAACACACCACGGGTAGCTTGCCAGGCTCTGCTGTGGCTCTGGGTTCATCCCAGGGGGCCCAGTCTTTTTCTGTGTCAGACCATCAACCATCCAGAGCCCATGGGGCAGAGCCCTGGGTGTAGATAAGCCTATCTCCTGTCTGCCACCTGCCAACACAGCCGGGCACAGCAGCCACACCTGCAACACAAGGGGCAGATTAAGGATATCTACTCTTTTTTTTCTTCTCACAAACTCTTCTTTTTTACTGTAGTTGAGGTACCATGGTTATAACAGTATCAATGTGTATACTTTTGTGTACAAAGTTACTGTATCTCCTCTCCGTTATGTCCCTACTGGTTGCCTGTTCCTCTCACAAAGAGCTCTCTTCTCCGATTTACCACTTCAGTTCTGCGGCCAAAGTCCAAAGGTTTATCATTAGATGCTGTCCATTCCTTTATTTGTTTTTTTTATAGAGAGGTTATTTACATATTTCTCTTAACTTAGAGCATCCTCTACCTCCATTTTAGGAAAGTAGGATTTCATATTTTCTTATAGCTGAGATGTGTGGTACTGTGTATATATATATATATATATAAAAAAAAAATCACTTGATCACTTGACTTCCCGTAGATGATCGATTACTTGAGTGGGCACCAGTAACATCTCAATATGTCCTGGCACATGTGAGATAGCCCAAGGGCATCTGCCCCTCCAGGAACATAAAGAGCCCCAAACCATTCCATCAAGTCATGGGAATCTTTCCTTTTTATTGAATCATTGTTAGATACACAGTTACACAGTTGTTCAGGATTGAGTTTCAATCATACAATGTTCCAATTCCTGTCCCTTCACCAGTGTACATTTCCCACCACCAATGTCCTCAGTTTCCTTCCTGCCCCCGCCCCAGATCCCCCCAGCCTGCTTCTATATATATAATTCCTTTATCCACCCCTCTGTCATTAGGCATTTGGGTTATTTCCAGATTTTGCCTATTTTAAATAGCACTGCAATTTACATAGGTGTGCACATATATTTAATTAATGTATTTGTATTCTTGGGCTAGATGCCAAGGAATAGAATTGCTGGGTCATATGAAAGGTCCCTCTCTAGTTTTTTGAGAAAAATATTATACTAGTTTCCATGGTGGCAGCGCAGAGACCCACCAGGAAGCTATAAACAGGGGTTCCTTTTCACCACATCCTTGCCAACACTGGTTATCCCCTTTTTTTGGAGTTAAGCTGTTTCCACTGATGTGAGATACTGTCATTATATTTTTTGATTTTCATTTCCCTATATTAAGTTTTTCCTAGTGACCTTCTACATTCCAGGAAGTGTTTGTTCATCTTTTCTCCCCAGGTGTTGATGGTTTTGTTGTTATTGTTGTTGTTGTTGTTGTTGTGTTTTATGAAATGCTTTATATTTTAGGCGCGCTAATATTTTCTCCTGTTCACAAGACTTTTTTTCAATGAAAACCCATTTTTAGTTTAATATAGTCCCACTTGTCATATTTGCTGAAAGCCATGCATTTTAACACTTAGGGAATATCATATAGGTTGTAGCTTGTCTCTTAAAGCCTGTTGTCTGAAATAACATTGTACATAGTTGACTTCAAATCTTTGGGGACTCAGTTTTGTTCACTAGCAGTTTTTTTTTGACTGCCATCTACTTTGTGTATTTATTTAAAGGTGCCATTTAAATATACTATAATGAAAAATGATTGCAAGTTTATTGGTAGCTGACGTTCCAGCACTGCATTTGACTGTCTGCCACCAGGCCTGGATGAGAGTAATGACTTTAGAGGGAACCTGGGCCTGGGAGTTGTGAATTTTGTTTTTGCTTGTTTGGGGTCATACCTAGCGATGCTCAGGGGTTACTCCTGGCTCTTCTCTTAGAAATTACTCCTGGTGGGGCCGGGCGATAGCCCAGCGGGTAGGGCGTTTGCCTTGCAAGCGGCTGGCCCTGTGCCGGCCCGGGTTCAATCCCGGCATCCCATATGGTCCCCCGAGCACCGCCAGGAGTGGTTCCTGAGTGCAGAGCCAGGAGAAACCCCTGAGCATCGCTGGGTGAAAAAAAAAAAAAAAAAAAAAAGAAAGAAATTACTCCTGGCAATGCTGGACATTGAACCAGGGTTGACCATGTGCAAGGCAAATGCCCTACCCTCTGTACTGTTGCTCCAGCCCTGAATTCTTTCACAGTAATAAGCTCTGTTAAAATGTGTCTGTTTAATGGAGATAGTACAGAGAGATAGTGGGGAGGGAGGGAACTTAGCCTTACACGTGGCTGACCTGGGTTCCATTTCCGTGCCCAGCACTGCACTTAATACCTTGAGCACCACGACCAGGAGTGGTCTCTGAACACAGAGCCATGAGTAAGTCCTGAGTACCACGGGGCCTGACCTCAAAACCTCCCGCAAAGAAAAACGTTCAGGATCTTTAGGCCCATGACCTTTGACAGCACCAGCTCTACTGCACCAAAGTGAAAAACTTTCATTTCCTTTGGGCACAGGCATTGGGTCTTAAAGATTGGGGAAGGGAAGGAAAAGGCATTACAGGAAGAAACCTTGAGAGTAAGGACTGAGATGGAGGAAACGGGAGAGCTTTTCCTTGTGGCACATACAGCAACTGTGTGACTCATGGAGCTTAGGCTTTAGCGCTCCCAGGGGAGCTGAGACCGGAAAAGTAGTTGGGACCTTAGTTTAAGGGCCTTGGGGCATGTAGAAGAATTTGGACACAAATTTTATTTTTAGCTTACTATTTTCCAAAGTGTGACATCTGAGGTAATTTTTATTTGTTTTTTTGTTTTATGAGGGTTTTTTTTGGGGGGTGTGGTTTAGGGGTTTGAGGCCATACCCAGAAATACTCAGGGTTTTCTCTGCTCTGCATTTAGGATTATACCTGGTGGGCTCGGAGGCCCACATGGGATGCGAGGGATCCAGCCTGGATCGGCTGCCTGCAAGGCTAATGCTCTAGCCACTGTGCTATCTATCCCTGAGGTGATTTTTAAAAGGCATGTCATTGAACATTTGAAATTTTTAGTACTTTTAAAATTTTTGGTTCTGTGCAATACAGAATAAATTTGTTCCTTTTCTCTTTGCCCACCATGACTCAAATCAAAAAGCTAGCAAGAGGCTCACCACCATATCATTCAAATAGCTGTCACCCTGGCCGCTTCCTGGTAGCCTCAAATATGGCACCCATGTCTGATTCGTGCTGGTTTCTGGTGGTTTCTTCTGGGCCATATGCTATCTTAGATGCAGAGGCATTAAAGAGTTCTGATAAAAAAAAATCTTCAGATTTGTTTATAAAATACACCCCGCATTACTGCTTTATTCTCCTTTTTCTGAGTATGCCTAGCCACGTTCTCTGAGTTTATAAGGATACTGTGGATTTTCCTCTCCTCATTGACATTTGACCCAAATACTGCTTTTATGCTTAAGTTGAATGTGGGAATCTATGGATTGTAGGGTATCGAGGCTTATTAGGCCTGTGTGGTGGCCGAGGGATGAGGAGATAGAATGGAAAGGTGAGTGTGAGCCTGAAAAAAGCAGAGGTGTCTGGGATGCCTGAGCTGGGAAGCCTGATTTATCAGGATGCAGGAGAGAGCGAGGCCTGGAGGAGAAACAGTGGTAGAGGTTGCAATGTGGAGGGCGGGAAGGTTAGTTGAGGGCCAGCTTTGTGCTTGGCACCACAGTATTAGAAGTTGGGAGACAGATAAGAGCAAGACCCTGCCTGGTTGGCTAATGGCTCTTGCAGAGGGGCCAGAGTTCGAGGCCTGATTTGAGGAGCAGAGATGTGAGGAGAGATGGGGAGAGATGGGACAAGATGGGGAGAGAGCAGGCATCCCTCTTTTCACTACACTCCTCTGATTTTGTGTCTTTGACCAGGCCCGCTGTGCCACTAAAGGACTTCATCCTACGCCAGGCTTAGATAGTGGTTAGAATTTGGGGGCAGTCAAGTATTTTTAATTTATATATGTCCTTTTTGTTTGGTTGGTTAGCTTTGTTTGGGGGCTCCCTCCAGCTGTACTTGGAGGCTGCTCCTGGCTCAGTGCTTTGGAATTAGCTTCCGGCAGTGATGCCTGGCACAGGCTGTGCAGGGGATGGAACCTGGAGCTCCTCATGCAAAGCCTGTCCTCCAGCCCATCGAGCTGTCTCCCTAGTCCTCTTTATTTTTAAGCTTCATGCTATTGCACATTTAATAGACTGCAATATTATGTAAACATAAATTTTAAAAAGCACTTGGAAAGCTAGAACGTTGGCATGACTCACATTATTGCCATCACTGCTCTGTTGCGGTATCTGGAACGGAACTCACCTTGTGCCTGAGGTGCGCTTGCAGCAGACTCCACTGATTCCTGATGAGATTATCCATGTTTTGCATTGTTCAGGGAGGAAAGGGCTGATGTCGAAAGGTTCTAAAGGGAGAAATTACACAGTGTTGTTGACTGTGGCAGACTGACTCTCATCGGGAATTCAGTCTCTGTGGCCAAGAAGCTAAAGGCTGAAGGTGTCCTGAGGAAATAGAAAGAGAGGAGGGAATTGGGGTCTCGTAAGCGTGAAAAAGCAAGAGAAAGAGAAAACTTCTGGATCAGAGTTTCGTACTCAAGTAGTAAGGGGGTGGATTAGGTTTCTCACTTTTTAAAAAATTCATTGCAGAATCCATTTATCTAAGATGAATTGGAATGGATAAAACTAGAGCTGCCATGGCTGAAGTGAAAGGTGGGGTGGCGGTTGTGTGGGTGCCCACACTATGGTCCGGGGTGTGCAGGGAGCTGCCTTCTTGTGCAGGTAGCCTGGATGCATCCTTGGAGTCTGATATTCGAGATGAAATCCTCAAGGAAGTGAGCTTGAAGTAAGGTAGGAGGGCCCTGGTCAGCTCCAACTTTTGTAAACTCCTACAGAACTTGTCTAGAAGCAAGATCCATATGGCCTGATGTAAACAGTACCCCCTAGCAAACAAAATTAGAAAGTATGGCAGGAGGGAGTTAACCAGCTTCAAGTCAGCAGAAAGGTCAGGGAGGCCCTGGCCAGTGCAGAGACTGTTGGGCTTGACCATATGTGTGTGCACTGGAAACCTTTGTGAAGGCCATTTCAGATAATTGATCAGAACGGAAACTGTGTTGGAGGGACTCCAGGAAGAAATGGGAGGAAGTGGGGGATGGCCTCCATGCTGTGTTTTCCTACTGCTCCCTCTCCAGGGCCTCACAGCACGCCAGTGTTTGTGTTCTGAGCCCCCAGCCCTGTCATAAGATTCCAGACCAAAGTTAACGGCAGGGTGAAGTTTATCTAAATCTCCTCCCCTTGACAGGAAGCGTCAGCAACTCAGTGTTTATCCTTTCTGGTTTTCTGCAGAGAAACGTACCCTCTTCAATAATGTAGGAGCACATTTGAGGAGAAATGACATTATTAGAGATTGAGAAGAGATAAAGTTGTCCAAAAATTGGAGATGGGTGGTTTTGCTGGTGGGTCAGCGGCGTATAAAGCAATCAGGTCAGGCATTTATTCTGGGACTTTGTAAGCTTTGTCCCTATTCTTTCAAGCCCTTGGAAATTGCTGCAAATACATAAAACTGAGTCCCAGATTAACTTTCAAAGCTAAAGCATCACCAGGATTTTGTGGGAGAGGGGAGCTAGTTTCCTTTGGAAACAGCTTAAGTGGAATGAGTTGCGGGAGGTCCTGGTTATCTAGAAGATAATAGTCTCAAGTGAAGTTCTGAGGCTAAATAGAGACAAGGGCAGAGTTCATGATTGAGCATCCACTGTAAGCGTGTGTGTGTGTGTGTGTGTGTGTGTGTGTGTGTGTGTGTGTGAGAGAGAGAGAGAGAGAGAGAGAGAGAGCAAGAAAAAGGTGAGAATGAGAACGTGTGGGGTGTATGTCTGGGTATGGAAACAGAATGCCACATGCTGTCAAAGTACCAGCGGTTCATTCTTTTCCAAATCTTTGCTGATCCTTGAATTCATTTATACTGACAAATATCCTTGTATCATCCATATAAGGACCTCCTTCCCTTACCCAGTAAACAAACCATACTTAGTAATTGAGTCCTTATTTAGCTGGAAATACGAACATGTCTTTTCCTTCTTAACAATCATTCACTCATTGTCATCAAGAGTTCTCTCAGAATTGTAGGGTCATGGAATTCGGAAGGGTCCAAGTAGAACGTTAATTATCTGCATGCATTCCTAACGACTGGCTACTTCCCATCTTGTTCTTCTGGTGGAATGTCTGTGTTGATGCCGTAATGCGTTGACCAAGTACAGTAGGTCTTCACGGCCCAAGTATTGAGATGGCAGTTTGACCCTCAGTGGCACACCTATGCTGCAGGATGTTTGGTTCCTGCAAGCCACAATGGGAATAATTACCCACTCATAGCTGCCTCTTGTTGCCACCAGATGGCACTGTCCTTTCTGGCTTTTACATGAAACTGATTACCTCTACTACTGAGCCACGTCCTGTATCCAGTTTTCTGGAGTTTGTGGGTGATGCTCATAGGCTATTCTTGTTTCTGCGCTCAGGTATGACCCATCGCCAAACTGGAGGGTTTGGCGATATATGGTACTGGCAGCCAAGGTTCTGCAGCCCTTGTATTGTCTATCTAGCTCCCCCGTTTTTCTGCACTCTGAGTACACTTTCTTCCTTTCTCACTGCCCTGACGTTGAGTTCTTTAGGTTGTGGAAACAAAAAACATTTGCTGAGGTTTCAGGGCAGACAGGCCTCATGCAGGAGAGAAGAATGAAGACTCTCTTCAAGTGGCACCTTTGGAACACACAGCTGCCCATCACCTCATGGTGCTCAGGGTTTGGAGGTTTCAAATGACCAGAAATTGCCTTTGGCTAGCTCAGACTGAGAGGATTTATGGTTGTGATCTTGGCCATTGGAGCGAGGCCAGAAAGCTGCATCGCTACAGGGCCAGGAATTCAGTACGCAGAATGAGCTGGAAGCAGCCCTGTAATCATCAGAAGGGCTCTTGGTGCTGTCCCTGGCTGGCGAGCACTGAGTCCCGGGCACCATCCAGGCCACAGCAGCCCCTGCTGCCCTTGCCACGGTTTTAAGTTTATATTAAACTTAAAACTTAAACTTGCTTTTTTGTGTTTCCTGCTCCAGATTCAGGCACCCATCAAATGAAGCATTGAAGTATGAACTTGGTGCAATAGAACCTATAGAGCCAAGAGTTCTTGGGTTGAGATCTGGCTCTCACCTGTACATGTATATGTCACTGTCTCCCTCTACTTTGAAATTGTTGTATTGAAATCTACCCTGGACCCCATCTTCTCCCAACTGCCTCCCATCTTCTTACCAACTGCCCCGAAACAGTCAGTGGCTGCCATGGGAAGGGGTCTTCTGGGCATCACGACAGCTGGTGTCTATCCTGGTTGGTTGATCTTTATGACAACATAAGATTTAAATATTTTGATTCTTGGTCCTGACCTTGTGTGTACCTTTTGATCAGTTTGTTAGTAAGAGTGGAACTGACTCCTGAAAAGTAGTGGTGTCGGTACTGAGAGTTAAAGAAGGGCAGAGAACCACCTCCATAGCATGCAGGAGCTACTCCTCATATGAGACACGGCATCTTTTTTTTTCCTTTGGCCCCTGTTATCTCTCCGCTCGTCTCTTTCCCCAACAAAAGAAAGGCATGTGCCATGTACCCATCTTCAAAATGGATATGAATGAAACTAAACTCCACAGAAGGGACTGGTAAAGGAGTTGTGTGGTGGTTGTGGTAGTGTTGCAGTGAAATAGTATACAGCTATTCAAATGATGCTGGCTGCAAAAATCCAGAATAATGTTCTTGCAGGAGTTAATTTAAAAGCCGGAATACATTAGGGCCTTCCAGATATATGTCACCATCCTGTAAGTACTTTGTAGGCACCAGCATAAAGATTTGGAAGCAGCCAACCACAGCAGGCTGCGTTCCATGACTGGGAGAACAAATGCTTCCATGCTGCTGAACTGTGTGAGGGGGCTGCCGTGGTCACACAGTCCCAGGTGCAGTCAAAGTGATAGAGGCACGGTTACTGCCTATTTGGGCGGCAGGGAAGGACTCGGGAGTCATTTCCTTTTTCACCCCTCGCATTCTGCTCCTTCAGTCCCAAGCACAGTGAATGAAGCTGCAGCCCCAAAGGGAAGCCAGTGGTGACTTGGTCATGTTAGAGAGCAAACAAGCATGTACCTCCTTGTGTGACCCTCCCACCTCACCTTGACCATGCTGCAGTTAATCTGGCTGCTGGCATTGATTCTTACACTTTAAAATGCAAAGTAACCAACTGGGTTACTTTTTCTGCAGACCAGCCTATCACAGCCCGGCTTGTGATAAATGCTGGATTTTGAGATGACTACAAGAGTATGCTACCCAGACGGCAGAGACTGGCAAGCTACCCTTGTCATATTTGATATGCCAGATACCAGTAACAATTATAGACCTCATTCCCATGACCTGATGGAATGTTTTGAGGCTCTTTATGTTCCTGGAGCAAGCAGGTGCCCTTGGGCTCTACTTGCATGAGACAGGACATATGGAGATGTTACTGGTGCCCGCTCAAGCAAATCGAAGATGAACGGGAAGACAGTGATACAGTGAACCAACTGGGTATCACATTGAAAGTACAGATTCTGATGCAGTTGAGATAGGGTCACATCTGAGCTTCTGCATTTTAACAAGTTCCTGACTGAGGGCAATGCTGCTGGTCTACAGATCTCAGGTTGTGTTCAGGAATCATTCCTAGCTGTGTATAGGGGACCACATAGGGTGTCAGAGATCAAACGCAGGTTGTCTGTGTGTGAAGCGAGCACTCTAATCACAGTATTATCACTTGGGCCCTACAGATTGCACTTTAAACATCTAAAAGCTCACATATTCCATAGTCTTTACTTCTCAGATTATGTGCCTTCAGATTTGCTGTGGTTTCCAAATTTCATTACTGTCTCCTTTTCCAAAAAAATGTCTCCTATTGCCTCCCAGAACTGTATACAGTTCTAGGCAGGTTCTAGCCATGGCCCGTCAACCCAGTGAGCCTAGCAAGAAGCTAGAGAAACCCCCACACCATGAGATCAGTTATTCTCAACATCTGGACTCCACAGCTCCTCAGAGCTCTACCCAAGGGAAAAGCCAATCTCTTCCCATTGAGGTTCATCAGTAAATGCACGAGATGAGATCCTAGTACTGAGAGTGTACCACCTACACGGCAGAGCCTGGCAAGCTACTCATGTTGCACATGGTGCATTTGATATGCCAAAAACCAGTAACAATTATAGACCTCATTCTCATGACCTGAAGGCTCTTCATGTTCGTGGAGCGAGCAGATGCCCTTGGGCTACACTTGCTCTCAACAGGACGTAAGGAGATGTTATTGGTGCCCACTTGAGCAAATAGATGAACAATGGGAGGACAAGTGATACAAATGAAGTGGATGTAATTGCCTCCCAGAAAACTACCTTTTTTCAGCAAACTAACAGACATCACCTTCCAGCATCTGAGGCTACTACTGCCCCCACCCTGGATCAATTTGAGCCCTAGGGAGTAGCATCACTCAGTTTAAATTCCAATTTTAAACATACCCAAGATCCGTACTTTCAAAATATTGCAGAAAAATTAAGACCAGTTCAAGGGAGATTCTCATTCCCATGAACTGGAAATTGCAATATTCTAAAAACATAAACCTTCTTCAGCCATATATATAGAGTCAACATAAATTCAAATCAGAATTACAATAAGCTATTTTTTTGTATGGGGTGGGGTGGTGACTCCTCAGCCATGTTCAGGGGGTCTAGTAGCTACTTCTGGCAACACATGGCCCAGAGGTTCAGTTCTAGTGGTCAGCAGAGGAGGCTTATCAGGGCCATTTGTGCTTGGGGAACCTTGCAAGACCCTGGATAGACTTCTGAGCTTCTGCCTGTGAGTTATGCACTACAGAATTTTGAGCCATCTCTCTTAGATATTGATGACTATTTTAAATTTTGTATAAAAATACCATGGTACTAGTATAACCAGAACAAGTTGGGAAGGACTGCCTGGATTAAGACTTACTTTGAAGCTATAGTTGAGAAGACTTTGAGAATAAAGACAAATTCATGAGAAAAAATCAAGTCTGGAAATTGAGCCACACATATATATGGCCGTGGCTGTTCAAGTGTCACTAAGTGAACGAAGTTAGGCATAAAGGATTCACTCTGCTCTGATTGTATCACTTGTCTTATCACTTGTCTTCCCGTTGGTCATCAGTTTGCTTGAGTGGGTGCCAGTAACATCTCCATTCATTGGTAATGAAGTCCATTATTGTTACTGTCTTTGGCATATTGAATACACCACAGGTAGCTTGCCAGGCTCTGCCGTGGCTCTTGGTTCATCCAATCTCGGCCCAGTCTTTTTTCTATGTCAGACCATCAACCAACCAGGGCCCACAGGGCAGAGTAGAACCCTGGGTGTAGCCGAGCCTGTCTCCCGTCTTCCACCTGTCAATGCAGCTGGACACTGCAGCCACACCTGCAATACCTCGAGGGGGCCCATGATGGCGGCCCTCATGGTGTGGAGGTTCCTCTGGCTTCTTGCAAGACTCTGCTGGGATGACGGGCCAGGGCTAGAACCCGCCTTCCCTCCTGGGTGCCTCATGATCAGCTGGGCACAGGGAGAGCCGGTAGCAGTTCTGCTCCATGTATCTGAGTCTCTGGATCAGGCATACCTGGGCTTTTATACAGTATATATTTCTATTAGTTTGTAGTAATACACTTTTCATATTACAAAAAGCAATTTAGTGGAAGAATCTTCTGATATTTGAGATTATATAAATATCTAGGAGGTAAATGCTAGGGAGAAAAAGCAGTTGAGTTCTTGGGGCTGTTGGAAGGCACTGAGGAGAGATGTTATTATATGAATATCATGGGCAGTAGGAGAATCAGGGCAGTGGGTGAGTGGTGGTGTGGCCAGAGGCCAAAAGGAGACAGCGCAAATGGCAGAGCTCCTACCAAGCACTTGTGTGGCTGTGTTTTGGCTCTGACTGCCCCCCACCCCGGCTGTGGCACTGCAAGGTCCCCCCAGCCTTCCAGTCCCAGTGGCAGTGCTTCACCATATCTTAACTATCATACTGGTACCACCAGGCTGAGCATTGTCACGGGTGGCCCTGGGTACCCTGGGGATTGCTTCTTTATATATATATATATATATATATATATATATATATATATATATATATATTCATATATATAATATTGAGCAAATATATATTATATATACTATAATATATAAATAACATATATATTTATATATATTGTATAAATATATATTTAAATATAGATATAGGTATAATATATCTATATATTTATATATAGTATATATACTATATAGTATATATGCTATATATTTAGTATATTTATGTTTAGTGTATATATACTATATATTTACTAAATATATATACTATATATTTCCTCTTCTCTTCCGGGATTTATTCATCTCCATAAACTAACAATCTTCGTAATAACCTCTGAGGGTAATGAGGTTTTTAATAGAGTTTTAGAGCTGGATAAGATCTTGGCCACTGTCTAAATCCAGTATGGGGTATAGAATTGAGACTGATTACGTGGCTGACCCAGAACCAGAAGCCTGGCAAGCAGCCTCAGCCTCAGCTCTGGTTTATCAAGGGTCAGCCAGTTCGCATTTTAAACATGAATCACTGGGAATTATGTTGAACCTGCCATTATATCAATTCCATTGTGTGGGGCTTATTTTTTCTGCAGAGCTGTGCCGAGCCCCAGTTGCAGAAGACTTTCCTGTCACGGCCATGAACTCTGGTAAGTCCTTTAAAATCTCTCTTTGGGCCTGAGGATAGAGCTTAGGCGCGAGGACATGCTCGGCATGTGTGTGACCCTGGCTTCAATCCCCAGCACCACCGCCCCCATGATAAAAAGAGTTGATTTAGGGGCCGGATAGATCAGAAGGCTGGAGCAACGTACTTTGCTTTGCTGGCCCTGAATTTATTCTCCAAATAGTGCCAACAGTGAGCACCGAGCTGAAAGTAGCCCCACCAGGTATGATCAAAAACGATATATGAAATTTGTATATATAAATCCAAAATAAATTAAGCTTCTTTCTCTTTTTTTTGACAAGTGAGACAAATCTGGTCCGTCCACCTGCATTTCCACATATTCCACATGCCCCAACCTCGTTGACACATTTCGAACTTTTTCTCCTTTGGAGGCACCAATGCCAGGGCTTGGTGTGAGTTGTTATCAGCTCTGGATTGATGATTTGCTGAGTGCCTACAGTGTGTGAAAGCTACAAGACATGCACCTAGTCCTAATCTTGCTAGTAGCCCCTTCCCTCTATTGTTTTTAACAGATTGAGATCTAATTGAAAGATAATAAGCAGCAAATATTCTGAGCATACAGTTTGACCAATTTGACGTAAGTGTGCATACACCTCAGTGACATTTCTTAATCCTAGTGATAGCAGCAGAAGTAAACAGATTGAGCAAATTGCCCCAGGTGTGAGCTCACCCCACACTTCCTTCTTCCAGGCTGGGAGAACAAGTTTACTCACCGCTTTGGCTATGCCTTTGCAGCAGTGAGGGGTGGGTGGTGGTGGGGGAGAGGGGGGGCAAGTCCTAAACAGATGGCCACTTTTAGGTATTTTTCATTTCAAGGCTGGGTGGAAACATGGGCTAGGGAATTGCTCGTTGTACAGCCAAGAGCTGTCAGCGGTCCAGCCCACGGTTGCAGGCAGAGAAGTTTCCCTCTGGATCCTAAGGCCCTTCTTGGCTGCTGAGCATGTCCTGGAGCTTCTCAGAAACGTACAGGCAGTGAAGCTCACTCAAGGGCCCCCACCTCTGTTTTAGCTACAGGGTGCTTTAGAGATCTCAGCAAATTGAAAACTGGCCTCCTCGCATATTTACAGGCCACACCTTGAGCTGTGCAGGCCAGTCTTGTGAGTATGGCCCAGGCGGGATATGGGACAGCTCAGGGTCACACCTGGGGCTGCCCTTGCACCCAGTGATGTCCTCTTGCCACTTTGGTTCTGCAGTGGGCCCTTCTCTGCTCTCATCCCCTAGAGCACACACTGAAAGCAGCATTTCCTAGGGATTTTGCAGGATTTCTGGAATCAGAGTCATGTATTGAGAATCATGACCCCGGCACGGCCAGTGGGTCACCAACCTCAAGATCTTCCTGGCAGAGGCAGAGACTTAACTTGTCCCCGGCTCCTTGGGTGCTTTGCCGTGGAGCCGAGCACGTCCGTCTACCCCTCCCTCCCCTGCGTGCCGCACTGCCAGAAGGTCTCGCTTTGTAACCCAGGTTTTCTTTTTGTTTGGCCTTCGGTTTTGTTGTCCTTTAGTGTAGGCCTGGATTGAAAAAAAAAAAAAGGTTGCTCTGTGGCCTAAAATGTCACGCTTTTCGGGCCTCTCCCCAGCATTAATGAGAGGAAGGGAGGGACCCACAGCAGGGTGGGGAAGGGTGTGGAAATGCCTAAATGTGGGGGAGTGGGGCTCCTCCTCAACATCTCCTTCTTGGGTGTGGCACAGGAAGGAGGCGTTTCCCTAGGAAGAGTAAAAAAAAAAAAACCACTGCAGCCTGCTTATCCCACCTGGGAATTTCTCTAACTTTAGAGGAAGTAACCCCCACGCCCCCAGCCCCAAAGGTGTGGGGTGCTTGGGCTCCCTGGGGAATCTCTCATGGAGGGGTCTGCTGCTGCCCTTCCCCAGCCCCTTGGTTGAGGAGTTCATACACTTGCTCTGCCCAAGAGAATTTTGCTGTGCAACAGTTCTGTTTTTAATTCAAAGAAAAGAAGGAAAGGAAGGATCTGGGCAACTCAGACTGTCCCCCCCCCCCTCACTAGCTTGGAGAGGCCAAAGCAAGGCCCTGAGGAGATGGCCTGAGCATCGGGCAGGTGCAGGGGAAGGGATGTGCGGGTGCAGGTGAGAGACGGAGCCGGTTGGGTGGTGGAGCTGGTCCTGCTCAGCCAGTGGAGCCGAGTGGCGTTACTGACACTGTTCTGTGCATCCTGGAAATGTCCCCGGGAGGGTTTAGTAGATCTAGGGCCGTGGCCAGACAGAGCCTATAGGCCTGGGGTGAGGAGAACCCGGTTCTGGGGAAGGGGTTCTGTGGATCCAGGCACCCTCACGCTGACCTTTCAGTGGTGGGTATCAGGCTGCTGGTCTTTGAGGAAGCTGGTGAAAAGCTAATGTGGGTTAGCTGGTCTCCTGGTCTGTACCAAATGGGATACGGGGTTTAGGGGTGAACCTCGGTCATCCGGGGAGATACATACATACATACATACATACATACATACATACATACATACATACATACTACACGCATACATACATACATACTACACACATACATACATACATATATACATACATACATACTACACGCATACATACATACATACATAATACACATGCATGCATGCATACATGCATACATACATACATACATACAAACCAGGACGCCTAAAATACTTAACTATTTATCACAGTTGGGGACAGAGATGAGCTTGGATGGGAAAGACCACAGTGCAGATCCTAGATTCGTGTTCTTGGATTCTGCTGAGCCCTGAAGAATTTTTTTTTCAGTTTTGGTGTGTTGTTTTTTTTGGGGGGGGGGAGCACACCCACTGTGCTCAGGGTTCTTCCATTTTTGTGCTCAGGGATATCTCCTGGTGAGACTCAGGGGAAATCTATGTGGTGCCAAGGATCAAACCGGCGTCACCCACATGCAGAGCAAGTGCCTTTCCTGCTGTTCTTACTGTCTTTCTGGCCCCTCAAAGTTCTTATCTATAGGCAGGAGCTCCTAATGTGGGACTCTAGGGCCTTGGTTGTTAGGGATAAAATGAAATGCTAATTGTGGACTCTTCATTTTGATTCTCAAGTCCAGCCACAGATGTGGGAAAACAAAACAAAACAACAAGACAGTTGTGATCATTGCTGTGGCTTGGCTGACTCTTGTCTGTTCGGGTCACTCCAGGCACCTGTCCCAGGACTGGGGTCCACCTGCCTGCTTCTGCTCCCGATTTGGAGATGGAGAGCTGGGTAGGCAGCAGCTGCAGGAGGGCAGTGGGCCTCTTAGTTTCCGCAGCTGAGCGGAACCCGGTCTGCCCAGAGGAGGCAGCTATGGGTATGGGCCCTAGTGCACAGGATCCCCCGAGGTAGAAACAAGGCAGATCTTCCAACAGCGACCTGTGAGGGGCTGGAAGTCTCTGACCTGCTCGGGGTCATGAGGGCATAGCTGAGGCAGGCAGGGCAGATGGAAAGGCCAGGACCAGTGGAGAAAAAGCTGGGTGAGGTGGCCAGACTCTGTCCCCAAGGTAGCAGGTGGCCACTGCAGCTTGTTTGTAATAATTGATGAATTTTTTTGGTTTTTGCTGTTTTGGGGACCATACCCAGCAGTGCTTAGGGGTAGCTCTTGGCTCTGCTCTCAGGGATCACTCCTGGCAGTGCTTGGAGGACAATATGGGGTGCAAGGGATCGAATCTAGGCCGACGGTATGCAAGGCAAACATCTGACTGCTGTTCTCCTGCTCATCCCTGTCAATTTAAATAAATATAATAAGTTAATATAAATATGATCAGAGATCACTCCACTAGCTGAAAAAAATAAAACCGTATTCCAAACCATCATTTGTGCATTTTGGGGAACTTTGAATTCTGTGTTTCCTCCTGGAGACAATCATCTGAACGATGGGCTTCCCACACTGAGTCCTCACTTCCCTTTTCAGAGCAGAGGGGAGGGATTTAGAGACTCCCTCTAGCGTTGCGTTCATTTGCTCCAATGGATTTTAATGTCGGGAGGGCTGTGCTCCTGAATAAGAGGGGACCTTGGCCAGGGAGGGCCAGAATGATGGTCTGAGGGCGTGAGGGAAGCCACAGAGCCTCCATGGAGGACGGTGGGCTGGGGAGGGAGCACAGTGTCTAGAACCATGTCTATGGGGGACACTGACCTTAAGCAGGGGCATGAGGGATGGCATGAAGGAAAGTCTCCAAGAGCTGCATGCAGGCTTCTGCCCGATTCTAGAAAGATCTTTCTGGGTATGGCTTTCAGTTGACCTTTGACCTGTGAGGGCTGGAAGTCTCTGACCTCAGTGAGAGTCAGAGATGCTCTGATGCTCAGTCAGGGCCAAGGTTTCTTTTCAAAGTGAAAAGCACAACCAGGTCAGAGGCCAGAGAATCGGCCTCACCCACCGCACCCTTCCTGTCCCCAGACAGCTTTTGCACCCCTTCCTAGCTCAAGGCGCACTGTGTTCTCAGGATTCTCCCCACACCTCCCAGGCTCTTCCCACACTTGAGAAAATCTGTGTGTCCCTGGCACTGGGCAGCAGGTAGGGCCCTATTACTGTCCCAGAGCCGTCTCCCAAGCCTGGTGCTCTTTTCTCTCTTTCAGAGTGTGATGTTGGTGCTTCTAAAGCTGTGGTGAGCGGGCTGCCACCAGGCAGCAATGGGCAAGACAAAGGTAAGGATCCTTAAGGGCTACAAGGTTCGGGGCTGGGATGTGTCCCTAGAAGGAACTGTCAGGTTAGTCCCTCTGCCTGGAGGGGTCAGACATTGGTTGAATGAGGCTATAAACTGGGAACCCATTTCCTACAATGTCTGAGAAACTGGGGCATGTTCTTGTATCTCCTGCATCTGAGGCTGCTGCATTCTATGAAGAGGTGACATATCTAACACTCTCCTCAGGGGATGGGGTGATAGATAGCAGGTAGGGCATTTGCCTTGCAGCGGCTAGCCGAGATTCAATCCCCAACATTCCGTGTGGTACCCTGGGCACTGCTAGGAGTAATTCCTGAGTGCAGAGACAAGAGTAGCTTCTGAATAGCCACACACTACTGAATGTGGCCCCAAAAAAAAAAAAAATTCTCCCCAGCTTACAGAATGCCACTAGTAACAAAAACATCCCCATACATGCAGTACCTCACTTCTGGTCATGTAGTACCTCAAATCTGGTGATGCAGTACCTCACATCTGGTGATACCTTATATCTGACAATGCAGTACCTCACTTCTGTCATGTAGTAACTCACATCTGATGATGCAGTACCTCACTTCTGGTCATGTAGTACCTCACATCCAATGATGTAGTACCTCACATCTGGTGATGCAGTACCTCACATCTGGTGATGCAGTACCTCACTTCTGGTCATGTAGTACCTCACATCTGATGACGTAGTGCCTCACATCTGGTGATATCATACCTCACTTCTGGTTATGTAGTACTTCACATCTGATGCTGTAGTACCTCATATCTGGTGATGCAGTACCTCACATCTGGTGATGCAGTACCTCACATCTGGTGATACAGTACCTTACATCTGATGATGCAGTACCTCATTTCTGGTTGTGTAGTACCTCGCATCTAATGATGTAGTACCTCACATCTGGTGATGCGGTATCTCACATCTGGTCATGCAGTATCTCACTTCTGGTCGTGTAGTACTTCACATCTGATGATGTAGTACCTCATATCTGGTGATGTAGTACCTCACATCTGGCACTTCTGGCTTGTATTTGCTTCAGATCTCCTTTGCACAGCTTTTCACCTTCCCCTATTATATCAGTACATGCATATCCTGATCCCAAGGGAAGAGCTTACAGGGTGCAAAGACGTCATCTATGTGGCGGTCCTTTCACTCCAGTGTCCTTCATGCATTTCTGTTTAGAAATGTTCTAGATTTTGTATGGAGCAAACAATGGGTGAGATGAGCTGTAAAGCCTGTGAACCCTGTCAGTGCTCTTCTGACCCCATCAGTGATCAGCGTGGCTGCTCAGGGAGACAGGTCTCAGGGTCTCCTTTTTCCCCTTCCCATTTATGATGCTCACAGAGATCCTGACAGGTCCTTTGTCTTCATGGTTGTGGGTTCCCTGATCTATAAAACAAGGGAATTTGATACTTAGTTTTAATTTCTGCTTTAAATTTTGAATGACAGATTTTTATTGAGACACAGACAATTAAATCTTTCGTTATCAGAGAGGCAGGCAAAGTCTCATCTTTGGACATGGATGGCCAAATGCCACATCTCTCAAAAAGAGTAACTTAAGAAAGTTTAACTTTTGTCATTTCCGTCTGGCTTGCAAACTGTTCCTTTTGAGACCAGTAGAATGTTAGTCTGAGGGGTCAGACAGACAAAGACAGCAGAGACATCTACAGGTGGGCCGAGGAGTGTGGCCCTGTTGGTTTGGGGGTCATGTACACTCTGGCAATCCCAGGAATTGTGGACACTCTTGGCTGCGTTGCACCCAGAGAATACTAAAGGCCTGCCTGTGTCGTTAGTGGGTACAGCTGAGCAGTTGAGCCCTCTGGTGAAGAGCATAA